>PYSP01000107.1:315-109382 GCA_003049395.1 Pseudohalonectria lignicola
GAGGGGGGGGGGGGGGGGGGGGGACAAGTAAGAAAGAGAGGGGGAAAAAAAACTCACCGCAGCGCAAGGCCATACAGCACCTGGCTCAGCGGGTTATTCGCCCCGTTCGGGTCCGCCAGCCTCCCGAACAGCTTCGTAGACTGCTCCAGCTCGCCCTCCTCGTGCAGCCGGATCGCCTCCTGGATGTCCTCGTCGATGGCCTTGGAGGACACGGGGCTGGGGCTCCTTTTCAAGCCGGGGCCGCTTCCCCCGCCGCCGGCAGCGACGCGGCCTCCTCCTCCTCCGCCACTGCTGCCGAGGCTCATGTGCGCGAACTCGTTCCCCACGGCGGCGACGGCAGAAACGGACGGCGTGCCGCCGCCGTTGCCGTTGCCGCCGCCTCGGCTCTCGGCGCGCGAGGGCGGCCGGCTCCTGACCCGCTCGTTCTCCGCCGCCAGTATGGTCGCTCTCTTCTCCCACTGCGACTCGGCCCCGTCCCTGTCGTAGTCCTCATCCCCCTCGTGGCCGCCCACCACGATCTCGGGCAGGTCCTGCGGCACGTTCTCGCTCGAGGCTGGGGATCGCGAGAGGTGCAGCCGCTGCGACAGCCGGCGGGTCCTGGAGGACTTGCTGTCCTTCTCCGCGGAGCCGAGCCCGCCGTTGCCGCCGGACGAGACGGACGAGCCGCGCGAGCGGGACGAGGAGGAGGAGAAGAG
The DNA here is from genome assembly GCA_003049395.1 of Pseudohalonectria lignicola. Classification (NCBI taxonomy): domain Eukaryota; kingdom Fungi; phylum Ascomycota; class Sordariomycetes; order Magnaporthales; family Ophioceraceae; genus Pseudohalonectria; species Pseudohalonectria lignicola. The sequence continues at coordinate 1,011 of PYSP01000107.1, forward strand.
CGAGCGGCGGGTGGATTCTTTGCTGTTGGTGGAAAGGTGCTGATTCTCGGGGGACGAGTACGGGCCGTTCAGAGGGCTGGACGGGTCGCTCGGCGGGTGGATCACCTCCTCCCCGAAGGTGTCGGACCGGATGAAGGTCACCTCAGGCGCCGCGAGCCGGCTTACCGTGTCGCGGTACTCCTGGGAAGGGTACTCTTCGTCCGTCTTCCCTTTCTTCTTGAGCATATCGCGGAGACCCATCTTGTCAGAGGCCTCTTTGGGTTTCCTCTTCGTCTTTCTTCTAGGGTTCCCCCCTTCTTCTTATTCTTCTTCCTCGTCGGTTATTTGTTTGCTCTTATACCTCTCGATAGCTTCCGAGCTTGTCTCCTTGGTTTGCGAGACGACGCGACTCGAATGCGCCGACGGTCTGTGGCTTCGCGAGGATCTTCTCTTGGGGTCCAACACAAACACACAGCAAGAAGTCTCGCGAAACAATCAAAGAGCCCTATGTCACTTTCTTTGTCCTCCAAAGAGATTTTGACCACCTTAGCAGATATTGTTGAATTGGGACCATCAAGATATTAGTACATCCGTCTCCTGATTTTTCTTCGGGGGACAGCCCCGCGATGCAAGGAGGTCGCCAGCGCTTTCAGCTAGGTCCTTAGCCGCTGACCCAACATGGCGAACCCGTGAAATCGGGGCTGAGCAGTGAGTTTTGAATGCAAGTTGACGTGCAATGGCGGTGCAACCCCCCCTGGCAGCCCCTCATTGTGGCACACCAGTGACATCAACTGATGCCTGTCGGCCATTGAATTCAACAGGAAGCCCAGCGTGTCCGGCTTGCGCGTCCTCATTTCATTTGGTTGGCCGACAAATTCACAATTTCAGGTTATGTCACAGTCAACCCACTTCCTTCTTCATCATATTCTTTCTTCCACTATTTGTACTTTGGTATCATGTCTACAAAAACGTTCTATCCAGGTGCCCCTTGCTATGCGTCTGCGCCCAGCTTCACACCGCCAGGGACCAAAAAAAGGGGGAAAGGGGAGGGGGGAAGCCCTAGTAGAAAATGCTGTCTTCTCAGCCCAAGTCTATCGCATAATCGTAGGAAGTGTCGTGCAAGTCGGATAGACCGCACGTTTGCCTGGTTGCTTCCCACATCTGTCCCAGGAAGTACCCGAAGAGGATCTAGAGCGGCCCCTTCTATGGGTAAGAGGAGCGGTGGATGCATGTAGCGCATCGCGGTAAACTGTGGGAGGGAAAAGGGAAGGAGGGATCAAGATAGGAGAGCTCAGAACAGAGGAAGACATACAGCCTATGAAAGCTGGATGAACTCCTGCTGAGCAGAAAAGGCGTCATCTGGATAGTCGTCCTCTCCTAGGAACTCATCGACAGCATCAGAGTCGACGTCGTTGCTGTCGACAGACTCGCCGTCCTCATCGCTCGAGACGTCCTCCATCTCGACGTCGCCGGCGCCCCCGCGCGTGTTGACGGCACTGCTGGCTTTGCGCAGGACGCTTGCCCTCTCCCTGTGGGGGAGCTTACAGCCCTTGGTTTTACAGACGCCCGTGTTGCCGAAGTCGGGACACTCGAACACGTGGCGATCGTCACAATTGGCACCCTTGTCGCAGTAGCCATAGATGCCGAACGCCCTGCAGACGAGCGATCCTGGAGTCACTTGCACGTGAGTATACCGACAGTTGGGGTTTGTGCACTTGCCCTTGGCGAAGTGGAGGCATGCCGGTGTGCGCTCTGGGGTTAGCTCGTGGGAGAGGTCGCACGCGTCTCCATTCACACAGTCGCCCTTGAGCAGCATATCCTTGCAGATAGCCACCTTGGACGGGTCGTGGATATATCGACAGCGGGGGCCGTTGGTGCATGATCCTAAAGGGGGAAAAAGAAAGGGAGTAGACATGTGGTTAGTGGCTTTACCCAGGTGTGGTCCGTCATACCTACGAGACAGGGCCGGCCTGCATTGTCCCAGGGTGGAATCAAGCATGCTTCGCCGTTGCGGCGGCCCTTCGATCGATCGGTCCGAGCTTGGAGAGGAAGGGAAAAGATACCAGTCATGGAGAAAACCCTGCAGGGCGCGTTCACTTTGCTGACTGCCCCGGATCGTCTGAGTCGAACGTCCTTGGTAAGTAAATTCCCGTCATGAGGAGTCTATGGCACGTACCGCTGTGCCTTAACAGCGCCGTGTCGGTACAGGTTGCCATTTCGGCTTCGATAGAATTTGACACCTCCGACCGTGGCCGTCTTGGGCGTTGCCTTCGGGGCATTGTTGTCTGCAGCCCGACGCAAAAATAAACAACAGAGTAAGCACAACGTCGGTCAGAGAGTCGGGGCGGGGGGGTTACAAGACAGAACAGAAGAAAAGAAGAACAGACCTAGAACCTTGACAAGCTTGCTTCCGTTCTTGGCAACTTGGAAACGGATGCCATCGACGACAACTTCGTATTGCGTGGATGCTCCTGCTGGGCGGCTATTAGTGTTTCTCACCATACCACCACCGGCAGCGCCGCCGGCGGTTCGATCGAGGTGATTCAGCAGTTTGGACCGCTCCCGCTCGTCGGTAAGGCGGTCTTTTTGGCGCTGCGAGTCGCTCATGGATTTGGATCGCGCCTGGAGCTCCTTGTCGTACACGGCCGGATTGATCAGCTGCAGGTGGCGGTCCTTCTTGGTCACCCAGGACGACGTCGTCGATGCATCCGACGTGCCACCCGATTCCAAGTCGGTGGTGCTGCCATTGCCGTTGAGGACAAGGGATTTGTGGCGATGGGACTGCGGCTTCCCGAGACGAAATTGCTGTTGTGAGGGCTGCCCTCTCACGCGGCTCCATGCTGGGGAGGTGGTGTTTTGGGCTTCAGACGCGTCAAATCTCTGTTCCGAAGCGTTTCTGTGCGGTGACATACTCTGGTAGGGGTGGTAGAGGCGAGTTGGTGCTGACGCCAATCCTGCCTTCTGGTTCTTGTGTCGATTGATTTGGCCTGCGCGGAGACGAATAATCCGATATTGTTAGCAATGACGAACCTCATGGCTTGGTATGCACGTCTGAATATAATCAACGCTGTCGTCCTCACCTGCAAGTTGGCCTATCCGGGCTAGAATTTCCTGATCTTCGGCGGAAGACATCGCCGCGGTTGCGGGATAGTAGGTAGTATCTGGGAGGGGTTGGAGGAACAATGTAGAATAGCAAGCGACGCGAGTAGTTAAAACGCCAGAACTAGGTCTAAGAGACAAAGTGGTCGAAGGGGTGAAATTATATGCGCCGGTATTTGTGCGTGGTCGGTCTCAAAGAAAGGTTGTTCAGTCGGTTTAGAGTGGTGAAGACAAAGGGAAGGAAAGAGATGGTGGTGGCCTGCCTTGATTGAAAATCACGGGCAGTGGCAACCAATAACGACGGGGCTGTTGTCGGCTGTGCACGTGCTTCAATACTGGATGACATACATCCACAGGTGAAGCTCTTGAAATCTCCGGCGGCGGGAGAGTCTACCTGAGAAAATGATCAAGCACTTTAAGTGCAGAATCAAATCCCATATGACCATTAGCCAGCAGTCTTCGAGATAATATTCATTTGTTGATCGTTCGTCAGTTGGCAGCGTCGGCCCTGGGCGTAACCTAGGCGCCTCATAACATGCTGATTACGTAACATCAGACGCCATTTCCAAATGCGGCGCTCAGCAGGCAGCACGGCAGGCGAACCTTCATTGATGCTCCACCTCCGAGCCCGCAAACAAGTAATGAATTCGGTTCACTGCGCTGTCACTACGCACATTCTACAAAGCGCATCACATTCGCCCATCAGATCCTCAGAACCTTTTCGGACTCGTTCCCATTAGAGCCGACCTTGAAACATGGCGGACGGCATCAAGCTCAAACAAGAGCGCGGTGAGGAGGAGGATCCGATGGTGGACCCTGACGCTGTCGAGGATGACGACGACGATGCGGGCGATCTCGAGTTCTACGATAAGAACGTGACGGACCCGAACCTCAATAACATGTACCTAGCTCGAGTGCCTGCTTACGTGTGGGAGGCCTGGGACAAGCTCCCTGACAATGAGGAGCTTGAGATCGGTACGATTCGCCAGTGGCAAGAGACAGACGCGATGGGCAACACCCAGGTGAGAAACCCTCGGACCTTCTCTGCCTTTCTATTGCGCCCCTTCTGACTCTAAGCTATTTGTTGGTGAAACGTAGATAAGGTTGAGGATGTTGCTTCATAACAAATACGGCCAGCACCAATCGATCCCCAAGGAATACGATCTCAAGATCACCGAGATGACGGTCAAGGACACCTTCCTCTTCTCGGAAGAGGACCTTCCCCACTTCAAGGAGAAGAACAAGCAAAGACAGGCGGCGTCTGCGGCCGGGATCCCCGCGCATCTTCTCCGGTCAAAGGTTGAGAAGCCTGCGGCCCCGAAGCAGCGTGGTGGCCGGAGAGGTCCACGGCGCGAGTTCTACCGCAAGGCGATCCCAAGTGCGTCCCGGCGCCCGTCTTCTCTTGCGCTCCGGTGTGGCGTCTCGTGTGTTTGCCCCAATAGTTGCTGACGCGACCCTGTGATATGTGATATGTGCAGAAAAAACAACGATTGCCGGACGGGTGGCTCACGAGCTCAACTGTATTCCCGTCGAGAACGCCGAGACCGACCATTTGCTGGCGGTCCGGGCGCTGGAGGCCTCCAAACCGAAGAGCAAAGTGAAATTCCAGGACGAGGACCCTAACATAAAGCTGCGCCAGTTGAATATGACTCTCGAGGCGCAACAGCGGATGCATAACTTCATTGTGAGTGTCGCGGCTTTGGAGACCCCGATTCTTTGGACTAAACAACCGCCGGTCGGATTGGTCGTCACTCTGCAGTTGAACAACCACTAACCCGTTACGTTCCACAACCGTAGAAAGCGAGGGCTCCTCCTCCGCCCACGAAGCAGAAGAAGATGGAAATGAAGACGGCTCGTATCCCACAGAACGAGCTGCTGGACAAGATCTTCCAGTGCTTCAGGCGGTACAACCATTGGCCTTTCAAGCGCCTCCGCCACGAGCTTCAACAGCCCGAGGCATACCTGCGGGAGACGCTCGAACTAGTGGCCGAGCTGCAGAAGACCGGGAACGCCTCCTTCAACAACACATGGCGCCTGACGGAGGATTCGAAACGATCCAATGCCATCCCTGAAATGGAGGACACGGTGGCTCCCGACACCGCCGGCGATCTGGACGATGAGGATGCGGATGTCAAGATGGAGGATGTCCTTTGATAGTGGACTCTCACCTGTTTCTTTCCTCTTTTTCTCTTGCTTCGTATGTTTCTGTTCTTTATTCGACATGGCATCAGCCAGGTGGTTGAGGCGTTGTGGTGTCGGGTTTGGTTTGGGCTTAAGCCCCATTTCGCGGTCATGGATCTTTTGAGAAGTCAACATAGTGATACCCTGATTAAATGGCTAGGACCTAGCGTCTCGGTGTGGACAAAACCCGGAAGCGGTCAATAGAAGTCACTATAGATGAATTGCTCGGCTTTCTCATCTCTATCCAGTAGAGACCAAACCTCGGAGGAAATTCTTCTCCGCCGGTTCCGTTGACGAGAAATAACTTTGGCGATTGTCGGTCCAATTGCAGGCTTCAAACCTACGAACGGCAGGTATTCCCCAAAATCTGCGAACATCTGCGAACCTCTGCTCTCCCACTTCGCCACAGCTAAATGTTCTTCTACATCCCTCCCCTTGCTGTGTTTACTTTGCTACTCCTTCCGTTCTTGCCTAATTGCCTCTCTATTTTAAATACAAAGCGAACGCATAAGATGGATATCATATTCGACTTCGACGGAACAATCACCGCCAAGGACACCATCGGATCACTCGGCGACTTCGGGGTCCTGCACCAGCAGCGGAACAACGGCACCGTCAGCGACCACGCCACCAGCTGGAAATGGATTGTGTCCGAGTACGGCAAGGACTTCAATCATCACTGTGCCACTTATCAGCCCTTGGAGGACCAGAGGATAACAACCGAGGCAGAGGCCGCATTCCTGCGCAGTCTCTCCACATTGGACGCCAAGTCCCTCGAGAGGGTTGCGAGCTCCCGTCTCTTCGAGGGCGTGACGGAGCAGCACCTATTTGAGGCCGGACAGGAGGCCATCCAGAGCCGCAAGGTGCCCGTCCGTCCAGGATTCGCCGACTTCGCGTCCGCCATGGCAGAGCGGGGGGCAAGGCTCTCCATCATCTCGGTCAACTGGTCGGCGGCGTTCATCAGGGGCGTGGTCTCGCAGGCGGCCGGACTGCGGGAGGCACTACCGGATGTCATCAGCAACGAGATCATGCAGGACGGGAGGATCGTTGGACCGGGCCATCAGGAGGACGCAGGCGCCGCCACCGTCCTGACCACGTCCAGGGATAAGCTCAGGGCACTGCAGGAGAGACACAGAGACACCCTGGAGCGGGGAGGCACCAACAGGACGACCGTCTATTTTGGTGACTCGCCGACGGATCTGGAGTGCCTGGTGGCGGCGTCGGTCGGCATAGTCATTGCAGACGATAGGGAGAACAGCACGCTCATGCGGACGCTCTCGCGTCTGGGCTTCGACGTCTGTCACGTGTCGGAACTGCCATGGGGACAAGAGGGAAGGGGACCGCTCGACCCCAAAAGTGCCTCATCCACGATCCTCGGCGAACGCAAGCTGGCTTGGGCGAGAAATTTTCACGAGGTATTGGAGAGCGGCTTCCTGGACGGGTGGGTGGCCCCAGCCACAACCGCAACCACAGCCGAAGCCGGTGCCACTTCCCGAGACGCAACTTCCCGGACAGTCCCGGCGGATGCAAAATGAGGGAGGCAGGAGTGCACAGGGAACCTGAATTGGAAGCAGCGGAATGCCTATAGTGGTACAAACGGCCCAAACGGGTGTCTTTTCATCAACATACACCTTTGAAGCATGCCTATCTTGGATGGAACAAGACAATCAACCCAACCTGATCGGTCTTTCACCGAGAAGGCAGCCCTTTCCAGTTCAGAGAGCGCTCTCTGAGGATACTAAAACAAACGCAGAACGAAGCTTCTTGAGCGAAAAAGGGATGGGATGTCCCTCGCACATCGCACCTCCTAGCTTACCTAGACAGCCACTCGCGCTTACCATTTTCCCCAATGCAGTTCGCTGTATGACTCTCCAGTCTTCCATGGGCAGCCAACGATATGCCGACAAGCAGGACGTCCGCATTTATGTCAGACCTCCAACCCTTTGAACTCGCGGTGGCAGGCATGGGCCAGGTATCCTCGTTGCGAATCATCGCCTGCCTTCCCAATCCCGAAGGAAGCTGGAAGCTGCCTCCAACTGCTGGATCACCTTCCTTCCTTACCGAACCTCGCGGGTCCGCATCGGCAAAGTACTTGAAATCCCATCAGACGACCCACGAGGTGACAGCTCACGCGGATGCCTGCATGGCGAGATTTTCATTTGTTTGTTTGCTTGCTTGCTGGCGTGCCCCTTTTGCTTCTCCAGAGCCAGCCCAGACCACACTTGCAGCTAAGTCTGACTTGAGGTCTGTTAGTCGTTTGTTTGCCCTCTAAAATTTTCCCAATTACCCAAGGTAGTGTCTGGCTGGTTTCTTTGTTCTCACACTGCCCCTTTAGCTTCACCTTACTGCTCTCCCCGCCTTGCCAACAAAGAAGGGACCAGCGTTTACTTCCACCCCTAACGCCGCCTTCTTTCTTGCGCCATACCCCATCCACCTAGACCCAGACAATCGCATTGGTTTGGATAAAGAAACGGCAGTTCGTCCCAGCCGATCGACCCTCTTTTGGGTGACTAGTTTGCTTGCCCACCTACTAAGCATATATATATATATATATACAGGGAAGGCTTCTTGGTGCTACTTAGATCCCCCATTGATGAGAGGTGGTTCGCCCAGAACCTGATTGTATCTGGGCAGATTACTTCCAAGCTTCTTGGTCGTTTTATCTCCTCGTTCTCAAGAGATCATGACGACACATCCAGTGCTACAAGAGAGACACCATTAAGAGAGCGAACTTATCCAGGAAATAAGGGAGCAGGAAACAGCTTTGTTCATCCTAAACCTACAAGCCTATTCTTCCCTAACGTAATGTGTAAGTCCAGCCCCCCAAACAAATCACCCGCCCATTCCGCCCCTCCCCAAGGAACCGAAACACCTATGAATTCAATCACAAATTACAAACAGCCAGCTGACATACTCCCCTCCGTTGACAGGCTTCCACCGACGCTTCATCTCGGCCGAATGCCACTGCACCTGGTGGGGCCCTCTGAAGCGCAGGTGCGAGGTGGAGGAGAACTTCCTCTCCGGCCGCGGCCGCTACGGCTGCGAGGTTCAGTGGTCCCACCCGCTGCACGTGCTCAAGCTTCCAGGCCTCTGCCCGGCCTGCTCCGCGAGGAAGGCCCGGCTCGAGAGGCAGTTCCTCAGCGTGAAGTCGGTCCTGAGCGAGCTGAACCGCACCATAGGAGACATCCAGGCCAAGATGAAGGGCGGCGGCAGCGGCAGCCGCGGCCAGGGTGAGGAGGGAAGAGGAGGGGCCGGCAGCGGCAGGGACGTCGGCGGGGAGGAGGGGGAGGAGGAGGAGGAGGAGGACGGCGCCGGTGGCTGGAAGTCCCTCCTCGAGTCGGGCTCCGCCGCCTCGTCGGTGCCGCTCGGGGACGCGCCCGACAAGCTGCCCTCGGGTGGTGGTGGTTGTGGCGGCGGTACCTCATCGTCGTCCGCCTTTGCTTCCCCGAGGACCTCGGTCTCGGCTGGGCTTGCCTCCGACGACAAGACACCGACGGACAAGGTGAGTTTTGACCTTCCTTTCCTTCCTCCCAACCCAGAGCTCTATTTGGAAACTCGGTCTCCCAACTCTCTCTGAGGGAATATGGGTTACTGAAACGACGGATGCCCGTCATCGAGCCTGCGCTGTGCGCGGGCCGGACGGAGCTTGCGTATAATTCCATCTTATTTCTTTTAGCTCCTATTTTCTTCTTCTTTTCTTGCTAGTCGAGGAGCCGACGTTCCACATTGAAAGTGCCCCACCCTCAGTAAAATTGCCCGCTGCTGATGACGATGCTTTACATGCTTTGCCCGTCGGCCTAAGCAGAAAATCCTTGGCGACGGCTGGTACCCAAGCTGGCCGAGGTGGCGGTCGAGGCACTACCTTCCTGTCAAGGTGGAACTCCCCGAGATATTTTGATGCTGGTTTCTCTTGGATGCGCGAGAGGAGATTTGAGAGTCTCTCGAAGGAGGAGAGATTGAAGATGGGGAACACTTCGTACACCAGTCTCGGGGAGGAGCGTGGGGGAGGTGAGTGAGGATTTCTTGAGCCATCTGGCAAATATCTGGCTCATTCCAACAACGGACCATCATGGAGGTTACACATATGATCTTCCTGGACACATGAAACACCTGGTCCGATATAAGGTCCTCAAGGAGTGGTTGCCCCAATTTGGGGATGACAGGAGTCAGGCATCTCCTGGCACTTGAAACATTGTCCCAGTATCGATCTATATCATATACATAATGTCTCGGTAGGTACCTAGCCACCTAGACAAACGGATGAGAAGAGCAAGAGTGAATGCACTCGAGATTAGGTAGTAGCGACCGCATCTCACGGTGCAAGACAGGGAGCAAATGTCCTCAGCCGCATCTTCTATAAGACAGGCTAGAAGTCCAATTAACATTTCTGCTCTGATCTAGCTACAAGTTCCTTCATCGTTCTTTGGGTCCCCGTACTCCCGGAGAGCTTTCTTTTCCCACAGGACTGTTTCCTTTCTGCCCTGAGATGAAAACAGACAGGCTGGCAGCAACCACATGTAACAACGGGACCAGTAGCACCCAGATATCATCTCGCCTGACCAGCACGAGTCCAAAATAAGCTCCAAGATGGACAAGCTGTGACAAATCGGCCCTCCTCTTTCCGCTGTGGATGGGAAGGTCTCAAAAAAAGGAAGAAAAGAAGTGAAAAGGGAGAAAAAGGCGACTCAAATGCAAACAGCAATCAAATTAGAACAGCCGCATTCTGCCTGCTCTGTCGACAAAATAAAACTCCAAACCATGCTTGCAGGCTCCTTCCCAACGCCACAGAGAAGGATATTGAGAGGGGTTCGAAGGGAAGATGTAAAGGAGTGGGTAGGGGGGATAATATACAGAATCCGGCTGTGTTGATGGGAAGGAGGAAAGAGATTTTTTCGTTGTATGTGTTCTGCGAGGCGGCTCTCTTTGAGCCCCCCAAAATAGACAGGTAAACATTACCGACATAAGTTGAAAATTGTCGTAAAGTCGTAGTAGAAGAAGAGTGAAGACAAAGGGGAAGAAAGAGAAAGAAGACAGTGCAAGGTTCTGTCTAGCTCAGAGACTGATTAAAGCACGAGCACACAACTTCATTCCCAAAATTAGCCAGTCCAGCGGCGCACCCTCGTAGGAGCCACGGCGGACATCTCTGATCAGCCCTCTGGTTCCTGAACGGCTGGTTCGGTTCGGTTCGGCCATGCTTGGATGGGTATCAATAAAGGGCTTTCAGGTCCGGTCGACGGCCACCGGACGATCCGCAAGCGTCCATTACCATCCACCACCACATATCGTGTATCCATCCCCCGTTGAAAATTATCGCAGTCGAAAAGGCCCAGGATCGTAGATGTGTAAAAGAGGAGTCGTCGATATGACCGGGAAGTGTGCGGCCTTGGCCGGAAAGTCCACCCTCACAACCACAAATATTTTCACCAAACAAGAAAGAGAAAAATAAATGCCCTGAAAATGAAATCCATACAGTCCTTGCAACAAACCAGGTATCGTCGGGGGTAAAGAAAATTCAAGCCTCCGTCCCAAAAAAACCCAAAACAAACGCCAATATCGTAAAGGTCATCCATTTTCCACATGTGTCGGTCGATCTCATCTCTAGCCGTGTATGCAGCGGTATAATGCTTCCTCATACTGTGGGGGCTCCTGGCCGACCTTTACTCAAGCTCGACAGGAGTTCACCAGGCGGTATCCTCTGAATCCCGCTGCCCCTGTCGTACATTGACGTGGGGGCGGGCACGTAGCCCTCGCGCCTCTTCCTAAGGCGGTCGAGGAACAGGCCGGCGAGGACGATGAGGAGCATTAGGACGAGAGAGATACCGAGACCGATCAGGACAATGGCGACCAACGGTAGGCGTCCAGGTTCTATACCATGGGAAGGGAATGTTAGCAACACGAAGAGGAGATCAATGAGTAGGAGGCGAGGGGGAAAGCTCCTACCAGTCGTAGAGAAGAACTGGGAATTCTGGACGAAGACCCGAGAGATCGATCCTGGAGTGTTGTTCTCGGTGGATGTAAGGGCGAATGGGCGGTAACTGCTACCATTAAAGATGACGGCCGAGGCGGTGCCGAAGCCCGGGATGTTGATGGAGCCCGTCAGCATGAGGACCTGGTTCTCCGCCACGAGCGGCGTGGAGTCGTGATTCGAAGTCAGGGTGAACATTTGCAAGCTGCGGATGACCGTGCCGCTGCCGAGGGCTTGCCCGGCGAGCCACTGGGAGCCATCGTACTTCATAAGATAGATAGATCCATTAGCCCTCGACGTCCCAGCAACCCAGATCTGGCTGCCATCGCTCGAGGCTGGTGTGATAACCTCGGCGGGCCCAGGGAGGCGGTCGGACCCTGGGAAGTTATCCCATGTCTGCCTGCCAGTATCAAACCGGACAAGAGGCGTGGCGATGGTATCATTGAGAGTGACCGAGCCACCAGCCAGGAGGACCGAATCGCTAGCCCAGATCATACAGTTGACAGTCCCCGCCAGGTTGTTGCCAGGCCGGTTCCAAACGGAGCTCGATGTGCTATAGAAGCACACACCGGGGCATCCCAGGGACCCTGCCAGGGTGAACGAACCACCGACATACACGTCAGCTGAGTTAGGCCGGACGGCGATGGCAGAGACGGACGTGTTTCCCCCCGAGAGCGCTGGTGGCTGGATGTTGTAGTTCCCGCTTGCGAGATTGTACGATACCAGTCCCCTCACGCTCGCCCCGTTGACGGTCCCGGTCACGTTTCCCCCAGCGAAGAGAGAGTCTCCCTGGATGGCAACCGCCACAAACGTGGAGCTGGCAGAAATCTGGGAGCCGAGACCCGACACATTGTCGTTGTTGGCGCCGTCAACGAAGACAACGTTGTCGACCGAAGAGCCGTTCGTGGCCGTGGCTGTGAAGTGACCCGCTAGAACCGTGATGTTCCGGCCGCTGTTGGCCGGCGCATAAAAGGCGCCCGTATACACACCGGACAGGCCTCTGCTGAGTGGCGTGTCGCGCTTAGTGAGGCTAGAGGAAGAGCCATTTCCCCGGCCTTCCTGTATTCGGACGGGAAATCTGCTGATAGCGTTGTCGGCAAGCGTGACGGCGCCGGTCACTTCAAGGGATGAGTATCTAACAGAGCCGGCGTACAGCACGTCTGCCCCGGGAACGTTCAGAATCGAAGTAGAGAGCATGCCCTGAACAGACTCCACGGCTAGACTGAGGTTGTCCAGCCAGTTGCGCTGTGAGGGCACCCAAATGGCAAACCCGTCCACGTCGACAGCTGCGTTGCCGCTGAAGGCCAGCAGCTGGTTGAAGTTGCCGGTGAAGCTGACAACGACCTCGGGAGTCGTGCTCGTGATGTTCATTGTCATCAAGACGACCGTCCTCACGGTTCCTTGAACGCCTCCACCTAGGGGACCCCACGTATTCGTCGCCGTGTTCAAGACGGCAACGTTGTTGAGGCCAGTCAGGGAGTTGTCCGCCGTGGCCGAGAAGCTGCCGCCGACGTACAGGCTTGTTCCGTTGAGGGCCATGGAAGCAACGGCCCCATTTAGTCCACCGTTCAGTGACCTGGCTGTGGAGTCGGCGCTGTTGACACCTACAACGTTCCTCGCATTGTCGCCGTCGAAACTGCCACCGATGTAGGTGATGTCGCCCGCGGTCGCCAGGGCCACGACGGTTGCGTCCCCTGACAGCGAGGAGCCAAGCTTGTGGAAAGCAGATGCTTCAAAGTCTGCGGGGTTGAGGGTTGCGGATGCTGGGTTAAAGTCATAAATCCCGTTGAGTCCGCCCGTCGAGTTTATCTGTGTGAAGCCAACACGCTGCGCAACGAATGTCATGGTGGAGAGGGACTGGCCACCGACAGGGGTTAGTGTGACAGTTGGCCGGAATGAGCCACTGGCCTGTATGGGGCCAAAGAATATCTGGTCGTATTTGTCGAAGTTGTTCGTCTGGAAAAGTTGGACCGACTGAAATACACCCGGCCTGGAGTTGATGGTGACGTTGACCTGGCCTCGGCTCCCGCAACTGAAATCCGGCATACATCCCGGCGTATACATGTTGACAGAATAGTTGCCAGAGTCTCGAATGTCCGGAGTGAAGACCACGGAAGCCGAGGACGAGCTGACGGGGCTTGAGAGCTGCGCGGTCAGGTATTGTGATTGGCTCTGCAGTGAGGCGGAAACCGTGAAGGGCCCAGTGACGGTCGCCCTCGACGGCGTAGAGAGACTAGCACATGTGGGCTCGTTGAAATCGTTAATGGCATATGCGAAGACATCGTTCTGGAACAGCTCGATCCCGTTCAGTCCACCACCGCTGCCGTGGAAAGCTGAGATATCGATCCGGAACCCATTCATCCCAATCACGTTCACGAAGTGGAAGTCCTGGAAAGGCACGCTAGTGTTGCTGCTGAGTGGGCACTCGCTGGTGCAAGAGCGATTCGCGCCGGTCGCCGGGTCGATGTATGTGAAGTTCATGATGCCATTGATGGGCTGTGCCGTGAAGCGCCATGTCCTCGTCCCGCGGCCGCCTTGGTGGGTGTTTCGGAGCCGGAGCTTCGTGGGCTGGAAGCCAAAGTTGAAGCCCGCCTGCCAAAACCCAGTGGAGCCATCCTGGAGCAGCCAGGTGTTCCCCGCACCGTCAATCCCGCTCGTCTTGCAGATGATGTTTCTTGGGTCGCTGAAGCCCGGAATCGTGGCTGAAGAGCCAGCGGTGATGCTGGCGGTGGACAGATTGATGACCTGTCCGTCCGGCTGGCTCGGCGTGCTATCGTTCCCAAGCCCTGTAAATGATCCCCCAAAGATGATGTGCCCGTTCGAGGCCTTCGTGATGGACCGAACGGGGCCGTTAAACCCGGCAAATGGTAAGTTTGTCCACTGATTGCTGACCCACGAGATGGCATTCGTCGAGCCCCCCCCTTTGAAGTTGCCCCCGACATACACAGTGTTTCTCTCCTGATCACAGAGCAGCGCGGCGACGTTGCCCTCGAGGCCGGGCAGGGGGATGATCTCTGACGAGTTCGGGTTGAACAACGCGATTGCCGGCGACCTCATAGAACCCAGACTCGTGAAGTTCCCGCCCAGCACAACCCCCGACATGCTGCCGTTGCCCAGAATAAACGTACACATGGCAGTTATCGAAGCGTCCGTATTGATCACACTGGCGAGCGCACCATTGGGCATCCGCGCCAATAATGACTCGCTGCCGTTGGTGCTGAATGGCGTTTCTGTTTGCTGCTGGAACTGGAAGAGTGAGAGACCAGAGAAGTCGCCCGCGATTCCGACGCGTCCCAGCTGTGAGAGGTCAAGGTTTGCCGAAGGCGCCGGCGTGAATTGGATCGCATCGGTTGTTGGTAGTGAAGAAAGTGAGGATATTGTGAAGACGGTGGAGAGTATGGAGGCGGTTTGTCGGCGCGCCGAGCGCCGCCTCCAGAAAGGTATTCGCATATTTTCGATGTTATCGCCAGACACGCCCGGCTACCTCCAAAGCCCGGGGAGCAGCAGGCCTCCTGTCAATCGGAAAGGATTCAGAGTGACAGGCCAAAGATCGCAGATCATGGGTCGGAGAGCTATGAGCGAGCCATAGCATCAAGACTAAGCCTGTGGTGGGAGACGAAACCGGTTGAGCGCAATTGACAAGCTATCTGAGCGAGCGGACGCGGCGAGATTGACGCACTTTTGACGTCGGTCGGGCGGTCGGCGGTCGTCAATTTGCGAAGTGATGTTATGAATTCAACAAGCTGAGTCGCAATATAGATTCATGTGGGAAAGCAGGGAGGAGAAAGGAAGGGAAAACCCCCGATGTGCGAAACGAGTGTGCAGTATTTCGAGACGAAAAAAAGTATTAGTGAATTATATGCTGGACTGCGTCGGAACAGGTTGGACGTTGTGTGATAGTTCAGGAACGAGAAGAAAGTCAGGCACAGAGTTCGGCCCTAAACAGAAAGTCGAATTGAAGGGAGACTGTGGTGATGTCGGTGGTGGACGCCGGCTGGTGGACGTGGCTTGAGCTCCGTGCGAAATCTTGCATTGGGCAGATGAAGGAGATGAGAGAGTTCTCGCTTGACCAAGGTTGACGTGACGGGCCAGCGCACTGTGACGCTAGGCTGGCAAGCGGGGAGATGACTGAATGTCACGGATTTGACCTGGGCCGTTCGGATTGGCTCGAACGGGACAAAGCCACTAAACCTGGTTCAGTTAAGGCCAAGGGGAATTCGATCTCCAAACGTGAAGTGACGGAGATTGAAATCGGCGGACAAGCGCAACGAACAAACCTCAATCTCTTTCAGTTCTCGTGTCCAACAAAGCGAATTGACTGCCGCACAAATTTGTTTGCTCCCTGGGGACGACGCTGATAGGGAATTTGGGGTTGTGTCCCGTTTGTTAGACTGGTTGCAGCTCCAGAGATATTCCGTGGTGGTACGTGCGGCACGGTGCTCCCACGACCTTGTTGTGTTTGGCGTGGGCCGGTCTTGAAATCGGAAGTCGATTGATGGATGCGATGGTCAAACCGCACAGCCACCAGAAATCGGATCCTCCTTCACTAAAAGCTCCTGGCTCTTTGAGGTTTATTGTGTATGCACTCGTAGACGGAAAATGTCGACAAATTCGAATTCTTCAAAATCCCCTGTCGGGCGGTGCTCGCCAATGTTTTGGTTCTTCTCTCAAACGAGGGTACAGAGCGACGGGTCGCCTCCAAAAGGTGGTGTGGAAATTGGTGGTTGTACCGAAAGACGGACGGAACTATTAAGGTCGTACCGGCGGTCGGCAAGAGAGGGACAGGTTGGTCCTACTTAGTAAAGAGGATGTGATGTGTCGCAACACGGACACCAAATTGTCAACCGTGAATCTGTGATGAACCGATCTGTCCTGTTCCTGGTTGCCAGTTGGAAGATTAGAGAGACAGCCTTTACTGTCAAACTTCTAACTTTGCCGAGGTCAGATCAGGGGCTAGATCCTTACTGGACGATTGGAGCAAAACGAAGGACGACCAAAACGGTCTCAGCGAGACCAGAAACAAACAAGGTGGAAAGTGGCTTTGTTAAAGGAGCGTGGATGATCGGGAACCCGCAACTCTCTGCGGATAGCGCCGATGGAGTGAGAAACTTTCACTGTGGTAAAAAGAGCGACGCAGTAGCTAGTACTGGATGTGAAAGAATTTGCTTGTTGTGGGATACCTCTTCCAACACCTCGACGCCGCCGTTGAGTCTGCTTTTGCAATTCCTTGCATCGAAGAAAGAAGAAAAAATTCAACCCAAGTGCGCGGAAGGCTGCCTACGGCCATTAGTCGTCACGGGGCTGGCGGCAGGGGGAATTGCTTGTCTCCGCACTCTTCAGGGTGCGGCATGCCTGTGTCAGGGGGTTGCATCCACGGAAAAATGGGGCACTTCAACGGACCTATGGCTGCCAGTGGCTGTTACAAAACGGTGAGCTTCAAGAGTCTAGCATGGTACCTACATACCTGCCTAGGTGGAACATAGTAAGGAGTACCTCAAACGTGGCGTAGACTGCAGTATTGATTGTTCAAAAGTATCCTGTAGAATCAGTTCCCTTATCAATCTTGGTACGTATGAGTATGCAGGTTACGTACCTATTATGTATGGCATCAAAAGAGATTTGCTGCATTGCTAATACCATGGTTTGAGGGAAGCTGCACTCTGTAACCACCCCGGGGGCAGTTTTCTGAGCCGCAGCTTTCAGGGGCCGACCCATTCGAGGAATTCCAACCCAAGTCGGCCCAAGTCGGAGGCTTAGGGAAGGCGCAAGGAAAATGCGTGTGTTCCCAGGAGGCAGAAATTTAACTGGTCAGCCTCTGGCGTGAGGGACCCGGTCTTCATCTCCAATCTGTCCACTGTCTGCGACTCTTGGGGCGAAGCAAAGACAGTCCAATATAAACAAAACGCACAGGTTTGTTTCTCAAAAGCAGCCAACTGGATTGCACAGAACCGCTACGTATTTAGATTTTAGATGTGGAAGTTCTCTGGAGTGCGTCCTTCGTCCAAAGCCCCCGGATGTTCCCGCCGTCTCTCCTATCCCTTGTTACCAAGGAGGGAAGGACGAACCAAAGTGGGCTGTCCCCTCGTCGGCAGCCAGGTAGGTGTTCTCACAGCTCACATTACGTATTTCGAAAAGTTTACGTGCTAAGTATGTGCAACTGTCCACTCGTCTCGCAATCCGACGAGCGAGAGTCCGGGCGATGGACGCTGGTGGGAAGGGTTCCCTCAGCCGTTTTGAAACAAGAGAAGCACGGGTGTCCTGGCCATAGGGCGGGATGTCGCAGGTTCCATGGGTCGATTCCCAGACGTCGATCGAGCAGCGATCGAATCGCGTGAACCAGCTTCATGCCCTCCGTCTTTTCCTGATGGTTCACGATATGGTATGCATGGAAGGATAGACCGAATACCTGGGAACTGTCGTGCGCACACCAGCTTGGCAGGTGATGTTGTTTTTAGTTTATTTTTCGAGAGCTGATCATACCCTCTGTCCCAGACTCCTCCACTGTTCTTGGGGGCGGCATGCTCAGCTCAGTGCTGTTTTTGGACTTGTTTGTTATCCAATTCTCACTTCGCGTGGTCCATCTAGCTTTTGCATTAATCGTACCAGTGATTCTTCGTCAGTGTTTGGAAACGTTTAGTTTACCTAGAAAGCAAAGCGTCAGGTTCAACGATGCCGCTCCCTGCTATCACGGATTCGATATCAAAAGGGTCCGCGAGCTCCCTCAGATGGGTCATGCTTATGAATAGTCTCTTCGGGATATCTCGTTGCAGTCCATGCGATGCTGTTCCCATTTTCCAGGACGTTGCTTTCAATATGCAGGGCTTTGACCTCATCTGAGCCAGTCGGGTGGAAATCTGCACAAAGTGACCCCCTAGAACACGCCCTGTCAGAGATTCTGCACCCCAAATGCAGGTCACCAGCTGTTCCGTGAGTCGGATCGTCACACCATGCAAAACTGCCGTAGACTGTGGGGTATCAAAGAAGAAAGAAAAGAAAAGAAAGAGGGGGAAATGTCACATTCACCAAATTTTTACCCTCGCTTCTCCCCCCGTCCACGATGGGCAGATCAGTGGACCTTACACTAGTGGCAGGCGAAAACCCAGGTGAAGACCCACGCGAAGCAGGACGCGGCCAAGACAAACCGTCAGGGTGTCCCGTCCCATCGGCCTTTCCCCCAAAGCGTGAACCCCTCCTCCCTCATTTGGGTCCACCCCCGGCGATCGTGGCCGCTGCCGCCTTCTTCTCCGCCTCGGCGATCCGGTTCTTGTACTCCCTCGGCGTCTCCAGCTCGCCCTTCTTCCCGCCCCACATGCCGCGGCCCTTGCGCCTCGCCAGCTCCTCCGCCCGCTGGTACTTTTCCTCCAGCCCGCCGAACTCGGCCCCCGTCTTGGCCACGTAGGTGGTCGCCAGCCCGCGCCTCAGCATCTCGAGCCCGACGTCCCGACGGAACAGGAGCCACCGCCGGACCCACACGGTGCCCACCACCCGCTCGTACTGGTCCCGCCGGTAGATGTACGCCCGCACGTTGCGGCCCAGGATGTAGGATCGGAGGAACTCGAGCGCCTCGCCGCTGAAGGGCTGGCCCGTGCGGCCGAAGTGCGCGCCCTCGGGGGCGTCTATGCCTGCGATCCGGACCGGTATCTGGGACGGTGGGTGGGTTGATGTCAGCAGGTTGGGCTTGTTATTTGTCAACAGGGGAAGCGATTCGGTCCTCAGCTGCAACTCACCGTCCTGCCTTTCAGCGCCTTCCTGTCGGTCGGGATGCTCCTGGCCCATCCCCAGCCGGCAAGCCGGCCTCCGGGTGTGTGAAACAAATGGAAGTTGTCCCCATCTCCAACACTGGTGACTCGCCCGAACAGGCTCCGTTTCCGGAAGAAGCCTGGCGTGATGTGGTTCGTACCCGGAATCCGGCGAAGGTATGACCGGTAGAACGCTAGGGCGCCGAGGATAGTGCTGGTGGCAATCAATGTAGGCACCCAGTTGCGGGGTTCCTTGTAGTGCTCCCAATCTACCCTGTTGAGCGAGTCGTTCCAGTGGATGGGCTTCTTGGCCGTGGGGTCGCTGCTGCCGAACACTCTAGAGATCAGGCTCCTTTTGGGTGGCTCAGAGCTGGGAGTGCTCGATGACGAGGCCGGCGGCCTTTCCGGTGTGTCACCACCTCCCCAAGGCCATCGCATTGTGAGCTGAGGGCTATGTGTTGGGCTACTGGTCTGCCGCTTGCCTCATCGCTGCCTGTCTGACGATGATCGCCAAAGGTGGAGTTTGTTCTGGGCCTACGGAGTAAGGCCACACACACAGCATTGATCAGGTGATTGACCAGATAAGAGATAAGATGTGACTCGGTTTGCCCCTGAACTCCTTTTTTATTTCAGGGGGCTCACTAGCACGATCTAACATCCGAAGTACGCCCATGACCAATTCCAAGACGGCGAAATCCTGGCATTATCACTTAATCACATTATGCATCTGGTCTAACGGCGAGATGTCACAATGTGTATTCGAGTGCTCATCCCATGATCCAGCATCTGAAAATGGTTTGCCACGCTGTAAACCCTCAAAACCTCACAAGCGCACAATCAGGAGAGACATGCCCTCGCTCCAGGCATTTTTTAATCAAACCCCTGCTTCCGGAGAGGCAAAAAAAAAAAAAAAGCTGTAGAATCTAGATAGCTATCTATCTCGGGCGCATCCGGAACAGCAAGGCAGAACAAGTCTGGCATCCACCTGCGCTCTCAAGCCTTGGAAGAGTAAGTCTTGCGAACGAGCTCCTTCTCCCTCTCGAGGAACTCCTCAAAGTTGTGCATCGGAATGCCAAACTCCTTCTTCACCCCCTCCGTGTCGGCAAACTGCGACATGTACCTTCCCACCAGCATGCCCCCGATGAACGGGTTCGTCGCCCTCTGTGCCTCGATCTCCTCGTCGCTCAGGCACACGGCCTTGACCTCCCTCCCCACGGCCCCGCTGAGCACCACCATCATCTCCTCGACGGTGGTGTCCCAGCCGGACACGGGGATCTCCCTCCCGTTGAAACGCGCCGGGTCCGCGATGGCGGCTGCCCCGAACGCCGCGATGTCGACGCAGTCGACCATGGCGATGGGGGTGTCGGGCCTCATGGCCGTCGTCCAGAGGCCCTTGTCCGCGAGGCCCGGGAAGTAGTTGATCTTGGGCTCGAGGAAGCTCTCCATGAAGGTGCCGGGCCGCAGGATCGTCCAGCTCTGGAACCCGCCCCCCCTCACCATGCCCTCAATCTTCTGCTTCGACTTGAGCGCCACGCACACCGGCTCGTCCGGGCTGAAGGCCCCCAGCTCCTCCGGCGCGTGCGACCCCAGGCCCGAGGAGTAGACGACCGTCTTGATCCCCGGGCCGGCCTTCTTGGCCGCGCCCAGGATCACCGCCGCCGCCTTGGAGTCGGAGGCGAAGTCTTCAAAGGACGGGACCAGGTTCATGAACAGGGCGTCACACCCTGCCATGGCCTGGGTGAGCGCCTCGGCGTTGTCCCACGAGCCCTCCACGAGGCGCGCCCCCACCGCCGTGAGAGCCTTGGCCTCAGGCTTGGACAGGTCGCGCACCGTCGCGGAGACCGACCAGCCCTGCGACAGCATGTAACGGGCCGCAGCGCCGCCTAGGCAGCCGGTTGCGCCGGTGACGAAGACCGAGTGGCGCGAGGTCGACATGATTGGTTTGTTGGTTTGTCTATGTGGCCTTGGGAGAAAGTAATAGTTGTTGTTGTTGTTGTTGTTGTTGTTGCTGCTATTGTTCTCCTCGATATGTTACAGGTAGTCCTAAGGTCGGATGGTTGATCACATTACCGGTTGCCTATGAGCGGCGAGACGAGAGTTCAGGGAGATGCTCTCGATCTTATACTACTTTTCGGTCACTTACCAGCCAGGCAATTGCGAGTTACAAAATCCTTCCCGCAGGTATGGTGCCGCGTCCTCGTTCAGTACGCTGTTACAAAATAAGCGGCGCAAACGGAGGTCCGCCGAAATCCGCTGACGTCCCTCGCGGGGACCCTGAATGTAAGAAGGGATTCTGCAACAAAGAACAGCTGCTGTCCAGAAAACCTGATCAGTCTCGGACAGACGAGAAGCGTTTCGTAATGGGATGGAACGACACGGTGTGATATTCCCCCGGTGGGATTGTCATTGGCGGAGTTGCGCCAGAGCTACCACCCCAATTTCCCCTTTGAGTTCAACGCACAGAAGACGTCGGAAACACAATATCTATGCCCTGTAGCTCTCCTGTGACTGACAGGTTATGCATGCAGCTATTGGTGACCTCACTATCAAGGGACGATCCCAGGTTCAGGGCTTGGGCGGAGCAGCGCAAAATGTGGGAACAGAACGAATGGTTCAACTGCCAGAACCATCAGGGCGAACATATCAGCGGGAGACGGCTGGCTTCAACATTGCTGCCTGGTACTGTATACATATTGTTGAGCCAGTCGATACTGATACGATTCCGCTGCTCTACCTCGCTTTCATCTAAAGGAACCACGTGCTACTCATTGCCACGAGTGATCCTACACTCAGTCAAGGCTGATCACCACCTTGCCAAAGTGCGACCCAGCAAACTAGCACATAGCAACAGTCAGCAACTCCTCATCTATAGGGGTTTCATATCTAGCAGCGCCGTCAGAGCCGGTCGGTCAACTCACCATGTACTCATACGCCTCGTGCGCCTTGTCCATCTCGAACACCTTGTCCACGATCGGGTGGATGTCGTTTGCCTCGATGGCAGCCACCATGTCCACCATCTGGGCCCTGGACCCGATCGCGATGCCGCGGATGGTGCAGAAGTTGGCCCACGCCTCCATCACCGTCGGCAACCCCTCGCCCTCCATACCGCCCAGCGCCCCGACGATGGCGATGACGCCCTCGTACTTGACCGCCTTGAGGCTCTGCCGGAAAGTGGCCAATCCGCCGACCTCGACGATGTGGTCGACCCCGGCCCCGCCCTTCGTCAGCGCCTTGGCCGTCTGCCCCCACTCCTCATCCTCGCGGTAGTTGATGACGTGGTCGGCGCCCAGCCTGCGCAGCGCCTCCGCCTTCCCGGCCGACGAGGTGGTGGCGATCACGACGGCCCCGGCCGCCTTGGCCAGCTGCAGCGCCGAGACGCTGACCCCGCCGGAGCCTTGGACCAGCACCGAGTCCCCCGGCTTGACGGCGCGCAGGCCGAACAGCGCGTTCCAGGACGTGAGGGCCGCGCAGGTGAGCGTCGCCGCCTCGGCGTGGCTCAGGTTCCGCGGCGAAGCGACAAGGCCCGACTCCGGGAAGACAGCCCACTGCCGGAGCGTGCCGTCGCGGAAGCCGCCCAGGCCCGAGGCCAGGGCGGCCGCGTCCACGGCGCCGTGCTGGTGCGCCTGGTTGAAGAGCGTCACCACCCGGTCGCCCACCTTCCACTGCGTCACCTTGCCGCCCACCTCGGCCACCTCGCCCGCCCCGTCCGAGGCCGCGACGAACGGGAGCTTGAGCGGGAAGGGGTAGTTGCCCTGCGCCAAGCTGTCAGTAAAAACCATGTGGGTACTCTTGATTTGTGATTCCAGGGTTGATGTGACTTGAGTGGGCAGAGCGACATTGGCCGACCCTTGGGCGGAGGCCTGGGGTGAGGGTTTACCTGGAGCACCATGAGATCGCGGTAGTTGAGCGAGGCTGCGTGGAGTCGGACAAGGACCTCATGTTCGCCAACCGGGGGGACCGTCGCCGAGCTCAGGACAAGCCCGTCGAGCCCCTGGCCGGTGCGTGTGACGGTCCACTGCTTCGTTGTTCGGGACATTATGGAATTGGGTAGTAGTGATGATGTGTCTGAAGAATGTGGGCTTCCTGGGGGACTGGGACTGCATCCTGCTTGGCCAGACGGACTGGATAATTACCTCGAGGGGCCATGGAGACTTAAATATTGCTGAGACGTATAATTGAAATCGAATAGCGATAACAGACGTCTCACTTGCTGTCAGCCTGTTCACCCGTGATGCCTCGAGCAACTAGATCCTGCTGTTTGTAATTCATATTAAGAATCCTCACCTAGAACTCTGATGAACATACCTAAGCAACCGGATTTTCGGAACGCCGCGGAGGACCGCGGTATAAGGATAAGGAAGCTGACAACGGGGATAACGGCAAAAGGCGATTGCCTGTATCGAAAGGCTTTGAAATGAGCCGTCAAGGGAAGCTGACACAACGAAGATAGAGTCAAAATACTATTGCCTGCATCGAACGGCCTTGAATTGGACTGTCAAAGCATTGTATCGTTCTGTCTGTAAAAGTGTTGTGTCTTTCTCTCTCTCTTCCGACCCCTGAAGGGCACCAAAACCCCCTTTAGTGGTGAAAAAATCGGACTATGCACCTAATGAACTGAAATGCGGAGCAGGGGCCAGCCAGCGGCCTCCTGTAAGCTATATCAATGCATCGATATATCGCACTGTTTCCTCTGAAGCCTACCTACTAGAGAGCATGTTAGATAGGTAGATAAGAACAAAGGGCCTTTTTTGTGACACTGATAATCAACTGAGCACTTCACAATGTAGGTTTGTGAATGTGCATCAGATAATATTTCGACTTTCGAGGAAACAATTGAGAGCGTGGTCCCGGGTCACTGAGACCAGGACTAGAACGGGCACCAGTAGACCGTAAAGCAATCCTATGGCAGACAACTACCTAAATAATTCAGTATCCTGTATCTCTTGAGTATGCAGGCAGTCGGTAGGTAGTCACTAAAGCTGAAGGGACAGAGCGCGATACTGTAATGACTTTGATAGATCTTGCAGTTTAAGGCGGGATTTCCCCTTGCCTTACGAGGCTTCCAAAGTCTCTCAAGCGGCAGAGTGTCGGAGACTGTAAGCAGAATTGGAATAGTAATTTACTTGCAGCCATAGCCTCAAGTGCAGCCAAAAAAACTCTCTTGAAATGAGCCCATGAGTTTCAAATTCTAGTCAACGCTGTGCTGTTATCTGCCGTATGTGACTGACTAACTCCTTAACAGTTCTGTCTTTAACTCTTTATTGGCTGCCTACCTATCTACCTAGGTAGTCTTACAGTCTCCACGAAACTCTCGTCTTGGCTAGACTGAAGTTATACTTATGCAGTCATAGTTCCTTGATAGCCTATCTCACATACGTACCTACTTAGGTAGCTATGATACCTACCGCTTGTTCTGGCTATCGAGAGGCAATTTATTAACGCTGTAGTTCTCAACCAGATGGAATTTTCAGGTGACCTTGGTCTTGACCAAAGCCATAATCAGCTGTAACAACATACCATCCATAAGCACATCCCACGTTTGAATACAGTGTTCCTCTCCTCTCTTCACGTTCATAGGCCCACGAGCTTTGATGACACTCTTCGGACACTCTTGGTCTTGTCCGCTAGCAAAACTGTCGAGAGAGTGGCTTGTGTTGGAAAATCGACTTCGACTTTACGGCGGCGGTGCAGACCTCCAGAGGGTGAGACAGTCGTTATTCAATATTTAAAAAAACTCTCTCGCATTTGTATACCTACAATACCCTGTTGAGATGGCGACGCACCATCGCTGTAGGAGTCGAATAATTAGTACGAATCAGAATTTTCCGTTCGTCCTATGAGCTCCTAGTTCGAATCCTCAGACGTTACGGGATAAGCTAACTTTGTTCAGTTGTTCAGTGGTTCAGTCTAGCACATGTCGTTCTGCACCGTGTCAGGGGCCGTGGTTAAACGTTAGTCTTTAGGATGTAGCCACCCGTCAAGGAGGCTCAGAACTTCAGGAGCTAGGCCTAACACTGCGAACAACAGAGTGAGCCCCTCAACGTAGGCACCTCAATACCGCTCGTTTTTTGTTCGTGGTTTAATTACCTAGACGTCATAGATCTCTATCTCTTGAGAGAAGACGGTATATTCTTCAAGATAGATCCTGAGTCGATGAATACCTGTAGGTAAGGATCCCTACCTCCCCTCATGAAGGTGAAGGTAACTCAATGAACGCATATGCCGTTGTGTCGGTGGCTGAAGATGCCGCGGGGTAGTATGGGCTAGGCCTGTGGCTTCGGCCGTGCCCTAAAGCGTAGTTACTGTATGTTTTGACTACTCGATTAATTAATACCTTGGTAGTAATATGAGATGAGTTGAGGAAGGGATCTCTGAGAGGAGGATCGAAAGGACTCGAAGAACTTTAAGCAGTATATTACGAACATGGCGATTCTCACTAATTGTCTGGCTAACTTGACTACCTAGCTTCACGTAACTAGTCATCGGGCGAATAAACCATGGCCTCAAATTGCTCCAGACCGTAGGTGTTGAATTTCTGAAGAGACTTAAAATCTTGAAGGCGATGATCCTCCCCACTTTGGCATGTTGAGTTTGGCAAGATCCACAGATGAATGTACGCCAGAAATTGACGGCCAAGTGTAAAATCACGTAAGGTGTCAGGACGCAGGCGCCTACACGACGACGGCGAGGAAACAAAGAGAGACGAAGTCAAATC
Source organism: Pseudohalonectria lignicola (assembly GCA_003049395.1). Classification (NCBI taxonomy): domain Eukaryota; kingdom Fungi; phylum Ascomycota; class Sordariomycetes; order Magnaporthales; family Ophioceraceae; genus Pseudohalonectria; species Pseudohalonectria lignicola. Next base: position 26,689 of record PYSP01000107.1, read on the forward strand.
CAAGACTGAGGCGCATAGAACAAATACGAAGGAGATAACACGATAGGATGCTGTTTTCTCAGGCCAAGCTCTTGACCACGACCATAAGCAGACTGGGAGAACGACGTTGTCGGCCATGAGAGTTGCCCAATTGCCCATCGACCCCCTTGCGTACGACGCTGCTGACTCAGGAGAAAGGCCTGACGACGACTTCTACGTGGCCCAACTCCGAAGGGGTGACGGGAAGGATGCAAGGTTCTTCGCCCGAAAAGAGCATCGGTGACAGAAAGGGAGGAGACGGAACTTGCCACCTTGGCTGGCGCGAGGAGGAGACATGGGAGGGAGCGACTAGCTCGTTATGTTTCTTATCTGAATCGAGGCTAAAGAAATAGTGCGGTGCGTCTAAAGGATAAACGAATGATGAAGGACATGAAGATAGAGAGAAAGAGGGGCGAAAGGAGAGGAGTTTACGAAAACCTAAATAAACATACGACGCCAGGGATTGACTGCCTCGCGGTCACACAGAGCCCCGTACTAACCCGCCCTGCCCGGCAGTCAACTGGCTAATCCAAGGGGCCGGACAGGAACCCTTGAGAGAGTCAATCCATCCCTGTTCTGGCCCAAACCTCGGAAGCATTCTTGAGCGAGTGGGTGCTTGCGTGGTCACGTCTGTAACTTCTCCGAAGTCAAAATTTGGGCGTTTTGATGGAATAAACGGGAAAGTGGAAGGGGTTGCTCGTTCCCGCTGGAGCGAGCAACGATGTAACATGTTCGGCTCCGAAACCAAAAAACCCAATATGAAAAAGAAAACCAAAGTAGGTATAATACCTAGGTACCGTATGTATATGCAGGCATTAGGGTTAGCTAGTTGGAAGGGGCTGGAAGGTACTTCCTTCTGGGGTGCCGACGCCTTTTCTCACCCGTCGGTAATCGTGACCCGGCAAAAGTCAATGTTGTGGACAGAGTGTGAGACTCTGACTGAGGGGGCCCCCAGCCCCCCTCCGGCCGAGTGGTCGGTGCTCCGAGACAATCGTGTCGACGGCGTCAACTGTCTCGGCGCCATTGTTTATATATCTCATATTTCGTTCGATCAAATGTCTGGATGTATTGGGGAGTCTTGTGACTCGGAATGACACCCAACTTTCTTGATTATTCACCTCAAGAACGGAAGCGAAGCCCATGAGGGATGTGATTGTATGTGTTCATGTGCGTGTGCATATGTGGGTTCTTGTCTCGAGTACACTACCTATCACGGTTCTCTTATCAGGACAGGAGTTAAGAGGCGGGATGCCAACAGAGAGGTCATAGCTGCTTGGGTGGGACTGGGTGTGCTAACCGCTGGGACTGCCTACTGGTTGGTACAATCACATTTTGGGCTTGTAAGTGAAAATCAGGGTCCGGATAGCTATCGACACACACTGATAACTACAAGTAGGCTTGTTGGGACCCGAGAGGAAACCCCCAGTCACAAATCACAACAACCCGAGGAAATGAAGGTGATGGAGACCAAGGGTGGAGATAGATGGAGTGTGTGCGTGTGTGTCTTGCTGGGTTTGGTCAGGTCGGCGATCAAGAGCGTCTGGATGCGGCATGGCGCCGATAGTTCGCCTTGGCTGGATGCGCACCTCGCCTGCTCACTGCCTCTCCTCCCCCTCTTCGTCGTCACTGCCCGGGGAGCGTGTACATGGCTCTTGCACGATGAGGGAGAAAGAGGGAAGGGGGGCTTGGGAGGGAGGGGGAGGACCAGTCACGCGGCAGCCCCGTCCATCTCCATTCATCCTGCATCCTTCCTCACCGCTGCTCTTGGCTTGGCTTGCTGCAGTGATTCTCGCCTGCCTGCCTGCCCACCAACCTTTCCAGTCTTTTTCTGGTCTTACTGGTTCCGCTAGACAGCTAGTGTACTCCATAGGTCACCCATCGATATCGTCCTACTAGTACCTCCTGCTTCTGACAGGTGCCGTGACAGACCAAGTACTTCATAGTGTACGGATACCTCCTGTCATCCTTGGGCAGGCTGGCAGGGGCCCCGAACCTCGTCGGAGTGTGTGGGTGGTGGTGGCATCGTGGGTGGGTGATAACTGCTCCAGGGGGGCAGTGGGAGCAGTCCAGAGCGGCCGCTGACAAGGCTTGACCTATCTCCCCAGTGGAGGTGGTGCCATCACAAAATCTTGAGCGAGATTTTGACTGTCGATCCTTTCCATCTTCTCTCCTCCCTAGGTACTTGCTGCGAGGTTGGTCTCCTATGGCTTGGCCCAACCCGCGAAGGCCTGCATCCTGTTGGCCCGCCATAATCCCCAGGTACGCTAGCAGTAACAGGAAGAGAAGAGGGATCCGTAGAAGGGAAAAGAGAGAGACAAAGAGGAGAAGGGTGGTTGGGTGGCAGGCATGAGCGCGCGGGACACACGGCGGACGGATGGACGGCCATTACCATGCCAGCCATGCCACGACATCTTGCAGAGCGAAAATGCTTCGCTTGCTCGGTGGAAAAGAGAGAACGAAAAGAGTACTGAAATCAGACCGGGTGCGAATGCGGAATCCTTGAATTCCATGGGGGTCATATTGGGAAATCAGTTGGCAAAGAGGCCATGGAGGCGTCCTATGCTAACGTCATTGGGAACGCCACAGCGTTTTCTTCTTCTTCCCCAGCTGCTCTTGGCGCCCGATATTGAAGCCGAGAGGGAGGCCAGCGATGAGTGACGAGTCGTTGTGTATCCGTGTCCTCAGAAAGCTAAGGCGCTAGCCTCCTGCGCTCCGTCCAATTCCGCGCCACCGTCGTGGTTGGCGTGCTTTTTAAAAAAAGGATCTGCTTTCTGCCGGAGACGGCGATGTGCCTCAGGGGTGAGACTCTACACTGGCTGATGCAGTGATGACCGAACTGAGCTCCCGAACTAGAAGAGGGTCTAATGTGCACTTGCACCATGCGGGCTGGCTGGTTGCTCCTCCTCTGATGGAAGGAAACCACCCCTAGCTCTCGGAGCCGAACCGGGCGGGCGACAGGACAGTCTTGTCGTACAATGGTGTATACTTCTAGCCCTTCATCCCATCTGTGGACTGTGCCGTGCCTGAGATGCCTGTGCGTCAGGTCACTGGGAGATGGGATGTGCTCCAATCGGGCAGACTGGATTGGGGGATGCGTTTGCTGACTGGGCGGAAAGACAAACGACGGCTCACGCGACGGACGTGACGGGGGGGGAGCAGCCCTGGCTAAACGTCTCAACTTTTGGAGGGCTAGGGACATTCCGCGAGCGGCCGGGCTGGGTGCTGTCAAAACGAACGGTCAATGGTGCTCGCCCACTCGTTGACTCGTTGACTCGTCGAGACCCTCAGTGCCACACACCCTTCCAGAGCGGACTGGTGGAAGTTCGTCTGCTGGTGCAGTTCGCGACAGAAAATCCCGGGCCCAGGAGACAAATACTATGATCGGCCATCCTGTAGGCCTTAATTCTAGTAGTAGTCGATCTTGGCCCAAGCGAGCCCCTCCGCAGGGCAGAATTGTATGTGTGTAGTTGTAAGGATGTATTGTGTATGTGAATGTCGATGTCCACGGCTGCAAGAGAGAGAGAGGGAAAGGGAGGTACGTGATGCTGATCCCGCATCGGCGTCACTGCCGCCAACGTGTTTTGGGCGGTTGTTTGAAAATTACGAAAGTCGAGATAGGATACAATGTCGTCTCCTGTCGCCAAAGCTCCACGCGACTCCACGCGAAAACGAAACAATCGAATCACGGCATCACGAGCCACCGATAAAAATCCCCGCCGCAATCTTAAAAGTGGTGGGTAGTGCCGAAAACCTCTCAGGGCTTGCAGGGGTGGTTTGGATGTGTGAAGGTGGCTCGACTCTGACTTTTGCTGTGAAGGCCGGTCATGTGCCTGGCGGTTTAGGCTTTTCGCTGCCTCGTGAGTTGATATGGATGGTAGGTTATGGCCTTGTGGTGGTGTGCTTGATCGTCGCCTTGGTCCCTGAGATTATGCGATTTTCGTTGAGCCGCCCAGGTGTCCAAATTTTGTTTCGTTTCAACTGGATAGACGAGGCAGGGGAGGACTGAGGACCCAGGCAGGAGCCACCCAAGGTGGCCCAAGCCAAGAAGCGCCCCGGCCTAGGGCTGGGTGGGCTCGCTAGCACACAACACATGGCGCACGTTGAGGCCCTTGGGTCTCTCAGCCGTGCGGCTTGATGGCATTTTCCGATGCAGCTGCATCAGGTCGCGGCTCTTCCTCGCTCTAATTTAACCACATGATATCATCCACAAGTGGTTTTTCCATCTGGGGGATTTCTGAGAGGTGAGAGGCCAGGGGAGCAAGGTGGGCTTTCTGCGCTGAGTGAGTGCCGTGAGGCTGCCGAAAGGCACAGCATCGCACCAAGAATGGATATGATCGACGGCTGAGGACCAGGGGTCCGGGATATGTTCGGTTTGGCGTGAGCTTCTCTGGTCTTTGGGTGACATCTTGGGACGGCTTTGGGGAAGCCTGGTAGAATCTGTAACATACCCCTGGCGCACATCCCAGCCCTCAGGTGGGTGACCAAACCACTGTTCCAGCGTGCCCCCAGCGTGCCCCAGCGTGCCCCAGCGTGCCCCAGCGTGCCCCAGTGTGCCCCAGCGTCTCTCAGCACCTCTCAGCGCGTTTTCAGTGGCCACTCCGCCAAATGATTAACCGGGCGGTCCCTTCAAGCGCCAGTCCTGCCAATTTGCTTTTCCCAGGGGTGACTTTGATGAATATCTCGTATGAGGGACTGGGAATTTCTTTGATGGACTCACGAGACTCTCCTCCCACACCCTTTAGGCCGCTGTGGTTGAATCTCTCCAGGGTTTGAGGTCCCTGAAGTCCTGAACTCCCTGAACTCTCCGAAGGAAGGGCCGTTTCTTGACCTGATAAGACACAACTTTGGACGTCATTCCCACACGCTCGTGCCATGAATCCAGCCGGCCCGGTCTTGCAAGTCTGCTTGGCCTGGCTCCGAAGGGCAGCGGGACTAGGATCCGGGCTCGATGCAAGCTGCAACAAGCGTATGATTGCTGGCCAGGGCGTTGGAGCGCGAGAATTCAGCTTGAAGGGTCCGCGGTTTGCTCGATCGGGGTCTCTTCAGATTGCGATAGCCATCGACCTTGCAGGAGGTTCCCGCCTCCAAACCAGGAAACAAATCCCCACGCTGTCATGCTTGTCAAACATGTCAAACAGACTCGGGGAGGCCAAAGTTGACCGTGATTCGATTCTATTTCGCCTCGGCGAACGGGAAATCTACTGCTGCACTTTTCGGTCTCCGTTTTTTTGTTGACTGGCTGGAGAAAGCAGGCCGAATCGCGAATGTGGAAGGCATGGAACTTTCTCCATTCAGACATTCCGCAGTCTCATCTGTTTGAGTACTGCCTGTCCTCTACGTAGCGTATGCTGTATGTACGTGGACACACTGTGGATTTCTGGAACGTTCGGAGATGGACTGCCACACGCCTTCTACGGATACATACTCATCTACCGGCTCCATGTGCGAACCAACACTGGTGACATCTTGAAGACTGAAGGCTATCTGACTTGCATCAAACTGATAGGCGGAATGGCAACTGTACGGAGTATCGTGGCATCTGTTGCTACCTGCCGGTGATCGCCGCAGTCTGTCATCTCGGGAATCTGTAACTTGATCTCAACGGAAGCTCTTAGGGCATCGTCTGGCTCCTGCGCTTTTCCGAGTTCGGCGCTTGCGGGTGGGTGCGAGCACTTGAAAAGGCCCGGGGAGCAAAGGGCCAAGGGGGTGGTACGTACTCCGTTCTGCTTGCTGAGCACCGGTCGACATTGAGCAATTGCAGTCCAATATGAGTCCGGAGCGCCCCTTTCTGCTGTTCGCAATGGGAAATGGAGAAGGGGTGTGAAAAAATGAGGGCGTCGGCATCCCTCCATACCTGTGCCATCTGCCAAGGATGTCGGGAAGAAGAGCGTCTCCATTCTCCACGGAGTCCGCACACTTCACGACGACTCGACGCGTTTCTTCCTCTGTTTCTTTGTCTTGCCGCGTCGTCCTCCACGAAACAAAAGAGCCTGACATGTATGCAGCACACGCGTATGGTGACAAAGTCTCAGTGATAACGCAAACCTTCCTCGATCATAACCCTCTTAGCTGTCATCCTAATCCCTCTCCCACCCTGCCAACCTGAACTCTTCGGCTCCTGGGTGGGAGAGAGGACTGCTACGTACTAGGACTGTCCTAGTACGCAGTAGGAGGACGTTGCCGATCTGCTCATCCCCCCATACCCTCTCCCTGACTTCGTACAGATGGTTCTCGTGCCTGCCCATCCTCTTGGCTCTCCGGCTCGGCGGTATTTGGGATGACCAAAATGTCCAAGTTGGACTCTCCCAGGAACGACTGTGGCCTGAATAGGGAATAATTGTTCGGTCTGACTGGCTTTGAGGCTTAGGCTTGGCATGCTCAGTCTCGAAGCTGGTCGCCGATCTCATTAACTACCGACAAGGGCCCCCGGTCAGGAGTGTTTCAGGATGTCATTTTAGGCTTAGCCCGGGGCCAAGGGCTCCGGATGGAGAAAGCTAAGGCTCTGGATTGAGATGAACCTCTAATGCGAGCGGGCAAATGCAAGCAAACCTGGTCGACAACCCACCAAACAATCCCATCAATATCTCGATATGACTGCTTCTTCTTGCAGCCTCGACCTTACTGTATCGACAGCACCCCTTACCAGTAGGACTGCGCGGTCTTAGCAGATTTTGTGGCTAACCAACTCTTCAATCTCCAGCGTACCGAGCATTGTTTTTGCGGATTGCCTTGGGTGTGAAGAAGCAGTGCACGGATTAATAGACATACTACGCAGTAGGAACAATGGAGAGGAGGGTTGGAGGGCTTCCATTTTGGAGAGGCCAGCAGGCACAAAGCTTACGGAGTGCTTGCACTTCCACGGATTCATCACAGTCTTGACCGAGCCATTACGTTTTGGTCAAGGGTGGAAATGTGTTCCTCCTTGGACGGTGTGATAGCTGCCGAAGAGGTACGGATTACAACACATGCAGTAAGTGCAGTCACAGACTACGACGCCGAGGGGTAAAGGCTGGAGTTTCTCTCTTCTATCCAACCACCGTGCCGCTAGCGACCCGCCCATGCTTTCTAATCGGGGGTGACTACATACCTTCCTAGTTACCTGTACCTGGACAAGCAAAGCAGAGGGAATGGTGGTCTCACAAAAGCAGTCTCTCAACCTCCTCCGCGAGCCCCACCGACATCGAGATTTGACGCTAGATCCCATGCGCCCTCTCCAAACGGCAATGATGAGCAGTGTTGGCTCCATCGAGCAGATTCCGACTGACTTGCGATATCGCATTCAGTTTAGTCGTTGAGCGCGATTGGACCCCAAGACAACAACTTTCTGCAGTGATGGCGTGTCTGGTTGCTGTAGTAGTAACCTGTAGCCTGAAGCCTGAATGTGGCACCTCGTGGAGCACCGGAGGTGCGGAAAGTTCCAGGATTAAAGTTTCCCTCCTTCTCTCACTCGCCTCCTGCCCATCTGAGAGTGCCGCTGTTTCCAAAGGGGCAAGAGAGAAAATCCGTTCGAGATGACAACCGGAAGAATGAAGAGACTGAGGCGGAGCGCTCCTTCAGGCTGGGTCGTGGTGCTTTGTTGTTCGATATGTTGACACGGATCGAAGTCCGCCTCCGTCTAAAGTTACCCGCGAAACCGCCCTCGTCAACGCGGCTCACGTTTGTCGTCTTGTCGTTTGTCGTCTTCACTGTCGTCTGTCGTCTCTGGTGTGGGTCGGCTGTAACTCAATTGTGGGCGTGTTGCATACTCTGTGCTGCTCTTTTTCAGGCTGTACGGAGTCAAAGTTTGAATTGCTACCTAATTGACATAAAGATAGTGGGTATAGGTAGGGTAGGTACCGAAGGTAGACAGGTGTGCTGGCTTGGTAGGTGCATAGCACGCAGTATGTTATCCCCTATCCCCCTTTAACGCGGGCTGGTGTGCGAGGGCTTCCGCCGGCGGGTAAACGTCCAGGGCAACTGGCTGAGACTCCGTCGACTGTGAGATTTGCCCTCTGGTGTTAGAGCACAGAGTTACACTGAGAGGAGGTGGAGCAGCACCCAAACGGCACTACCTACGGAGTACGGCAGCGGGTTCTCTTCGAAGGTCGTGTCCTGCAAGCACCCGGTGAAGGGTGTTGAAAGGGTGTGTGGGCTTGGTAGTGTTTGGTCAGAGAAGTGCACCCTCGACGCCCTCCCCACCTGCTTGTTTCAATCTCACTGGCTTTCACTTGGACTGTCTCTGGCAATGACGGTTGTGGTTTTATTTCCGGCTGTCTGGCCGACTTTCAGTAGGTAGCATTTGTACTGCGGTACGAATACCATGCTCAGAGATGGATCCACCCATGCAGCAGAAACTGCAAGGCAAGGTGAGAGGGAGGTACGTAGTAGTAAGTCTGGCTTCACCATTACCAATGTCGTGTACGTAGTACGGACTATAGACAATACCAAGTACCGTGTACAAGCATGGACGTAACACCTACGTAGCAGTATTGATACACCTGCCTGTGCAGCAAATACCTCGGATCCATTCTGTCCGGGGCAATCAAGCTCTCGTTCGTGAATTTCCCTGCAGGGTGCGGTAATGGTGTTCCGTTGAGAACTGTTAGTGACATCGGCTGGCCCAGACCTGTAATGGTATCAATATTGCAGGACGAGACTATGCATAATAAGCAGGGAACATATGCTCCGGAGCGTGGATGCGAATTCTTCTTGTCCAGTAACCCCTGTGCTGTGAGGTCAGTCGGTAGGTGTAATGAAGACAGGAGGAATTATGGCATCATTGTGTCTGTAAAAACTCAGGGCTTGAAGCTATAGCTACCGTCTTGCCACGTTATCTCCACGGGCATAGCCTCAGGGTAACTGGCTAGGTAGTTTAAGGAATGAGGACGACGTCAGAACTGCGAGGCAGGGCGTCAATATTTTTGTAACACCCAGTAAGGGCTGAGACCTCGGAGCATTGGGATATTAATTCCAGTCCGTTGGTAGTAGCATGTTAGAATATCGCCCCCAACGACCTTGGGTTGATTTTCGTGGAAGCCCGGTGGATGGAATCCGTATGAGGTACGTAATGACCACACATGACGCGGCTCCAGTCAGGACGCAAAGGTAGGGAAGTTTGTCATAAGTGCGACCTTTGCGGCCTTAAGGCAATTGAGGTCGGAGCCTCATGTTGCGTTAATCACTCATTTTCGGCCTTTATTTTCACGATTATGTTTTGCAGAGAATTCTGTCGTGGATGTTAGGCATCTGCTCTGACATAATCTGTCGCCGTCACCCTGTTATGTGTCCCTAGGGAGAAACAACCCAATGACGAAATTGTACTTTTCTGGCCATCCACGCCGCTCAACCTCTGTAGGTAGGTACTCCGTAGGTAAAGTGGAAAGTTCAGCGCTACCTAAAGTTGACCTACAAAATCCTTCCCTATATATATCGCGTTTCAATGCTGCCTGCGATATCAAGGATCTTTGAAGCAGCATCTTCTTTCCAGCTTTTAAATACGTGGGTGATACGTAGGTACGTTGATAAGGAGGCCCTGGCTGAACGATTCTCCCAAACCGATACATTGGGCCCAAGAAAGCTAGGCTAGCAAATCTCTATGCCGTAGCCCCCCAATGGTACTTGGACAATCTGTCTGCTTCCACACCACACACCGCTGCTTGCCGTACGCCCTCCTATCTGTACGTAGTAGCCAGGGAGGGTGCACCCTTGAGATCCCTGTCAGGGAGGAATCGCATCAGCACTTCTGCATATTCGACCACCGCTTTTCACTGACTTGTCACCTTGTCTGCATACTTTGTAGTGCGCAGTAGGTAGCGCCAGCTGCCCTTGCCGCCCCTCCAAGGTCAATCCATGTTCCCGAATGCCTCTCGCACGCCCGGTCCGCCGTTACTTTTTTTATTCGCTGATAATGTCTGGTAATTCGCAGCAGTTTGGGAGCAGTCTTCAAGGCATCCCTACTCTGTACTTCCCATCGTTCAGTCGGTGGAGTGGGTGCTGGAGTTTGAGGATGCACCTGGTTCCACATCTCTTCTGTGGAAGCCAGGGCCTGTAGGGTGTTGCGCTCACATATCCCGTATCATGCAGTTTTACCTGTGCTCGCCACGCCCCCAATGACATGGGGTATGAGCATGCGGTTGAAATATCGGGCAAATAAGACAGAGGGCTTTCCAATATCTCAAACTAGAGGATGTTGGGGCATCAAGTATCTCCCTTTACTCAGAGAGCGGCAGGCGAATAGACGCAGCCATCAACTCGAATTGGCCGAGAGGAACCTCGATCTGATTGCGAAAGGTGAGCAAAAAGCTACCAGTCCTAGCAAGCCAAGCAACGGGTCCAAAGCCCCATGCAAAGAGAAGGCAGACACCTGAGTGGGCCGCATCTCTTTACGTCACCTACATCAGTGGCGTGTGCCTAGGGACTGTGACGCAGTTGTTCACCAAAGCCATGGAAGCCAAGCCTTCCCTTTGCGTACCGCAGTACGGAAGCCCGCTAGCGGTGTCCCCTCCTTTCCTTCCTCATTGCTCTGCCTGCAGTCTGTACCTACGGACTCACAGTACGCTTAATGATACGGAACCGACACAGCATAAGCTAAACCCTTATTCCAGTCGGGTGTTCCAAATGCCCTGCCATACATAATTACGTCTACCCAGTTAAATCTCTCCAGCGGCTGCTTTTGTTTGGTGTCCCACCGTGCGTCTGCTGTTATTGACACCCATTGGGACCCCACCCTCAGAGCAAAGCCGGTCACTGTGTGTCTTGATGGAAGACCGTCTCAAGAGGTGGATGGTGGGTGCGTACAGGCAGGCAAGGTTAAGAAGCAGATAGGCAAGGGTGTAGGTGGGTTTGTTGAGCGGTTTACTCTATTTACTGGGTTTCCATTTCGATTTGTAGGTAGGTACCTAGGTAAGGTATGCACGGTATGCTCTAGTTGCGCCCCGACTTGGACCTTCGCCTCGTCTCGAAATACCCACCCCTCCCCTGCTTCTCATCGTTCTTGTCCACCACGCTAGCATTGCTCTGGTTTTGTCGTGCCCTTTGCTTTCACCCACTCCCTGTCGCCGCCGGATGGGTCCCATCATCAACGACTGGTCCGGGAATATGTGAATACTACCGCCTTTCATCATCGCTTAGGCTCAGGTTTACAGGCGCATACTTGGTGTCCCTCTTCTGTATCGTCAGTGGGAGGAATTTATGGGAACCTTGGCCCGCCCATCTTCGTCTCATGCTCCAAAGTTCTCAGGAACACTTCCCAAGATTTCAGCCATAACACGACTAAAAATTAATTTATAACCTCTGTACCCGTCGTCCCAACATAGATCTTCAAACCATCAGCAGTAAAAGGAAATCAGAGCAACATACCCAACGCACAAGCCACGCTACAGCTCGGGAGCTACCAAAGCAGGCAAACAAGCACGAGGCACAAGCCACGAACTCGGCTGGTATAATTTACTGGAAAAGCCGCCGCAGGCTTCTCCGTTGGCAACTGCCATTCACAGGTAGCTAGTTGCTTGGGCTGTTAGGCTGTGCAGCAACATCAATATAGACATCGACAGGGAGTCAGAAACGAGGCCCCAAGGGAGGACGACATACCAACAAGCGAGAGGCAGAGAGCAGCAAGTTGAGGCCATCACAAATTGGGCATTCTGTGGACGGCAAGCTGTCGACTGTTTGGAAACGACCTACACCCAAGAGTTTACGCAGTCAAGAGGGCATACCCCTGACGAGCTATCACTTGTTTGCGCTACCTTTGCGCTCCCACAACGCCCACAACGCCCACCCACTACCTACCCGCATATCGCCCATCGTTCTTTTGACCGCTCCACAGCGCCCGCAGTGGACTGTTGGTTCGTTTACCTAGTCGTCTGGTTGTCCATCAACCCATCCCCCGGAATTTCTAAAGACCAGACCGCCTGCGCTGATCTTCTACATTTTCTGCCTTTGCCGTGGTGGAAAATTCGAAGACCAATCTGTGCAGAGTCGAGCCCTGATCTGCCCCATCGGCTGGATTCTGCAGAAGCTCTGCGACCCTACTCCGTATGCACTAGGGCTGCTTGGCTCCTTTTGCTACCTGGCAGAACTCACCCACACAACACCCTGGTCCCAAGTAGCGGCCCCCCGGCTGCTACTCCTCCCCCTTTAGGCCTGTTGCCAGAAGGGATATTTCGGCGTCGATCAGTCAGTTTGGGGCCTGTCAGAGGCTGTTGAGGCACCCCACCCTGTCCCGCTGACTAGAGCAAAGAGAGGGACAAAAACGTTCATAGGCCTGGACAGAGAACGCTTGGTCTGGGTACCCATCTTGCCATCAGACTTAGGTACCGATTCGCCTTCATCTCTGGACTGTGGTACCTCCTCGACGGTCTCTGTAGTACTTCATCCACACTCCACCAACCACAACCGTCTGGATCGCCTGCCACCAAGCCAGTCTGTCATTCTGCTGCTCTCAAAGACATAAGGATCGCTGATCCCGCCAGTCTCTTCCCGTCACGGATCTTCTTCACAGTCCTACCTACCGCTACTCGAAGCCATTGTCTCCTTTGAAGAAGTGTGTTACGATACGACAAACTCTTTACGTCCGACGGGTTCCAATACTCTGATCAGCAACACTACTCAGACCAACTCCCTGCTGCCCCGGACCGGACACAGCGGAAGTAACCGTCGTCACAGCCCTACACTGTTTGACGCCATCACCATCAACATCGTCGCCATCACCATCGCTACTACCACCACTATACACTATACCAAGAAACGACATACGTTGGAAAGGACACTGCATCTTTCACGACCACCCGCTTGACCCTTCCACTCAGAGCTACCGCACAATGACTATGACATTAGACAACAACCAACAACGTTTCGGGCCGCTCAACTTCGCCCACATGTCTTCGTATACTCCAAGTCAGCCGCAGTTCACGAACCCGTGGGTTCCCCCATCCTCATCCGGGGTCGACCACCAGAGCAGCTCTCACGGTCACAGTCTGTATGCGCCCGGGTCACAAGGATCGATCAGCTCGAACCCCCTGAGCCTAGAGAGCTTGAGCAAGCATCACCAGTCTGCGCAACCACAGCACGTCAGCAGGACAAGCACCGGCAGCGCCGCGTCGATGGCGTCGTACGGTTCTGTCCCGGTGACGGCGGCCTCGGCCAGTAGCCCCCATAGTATGGCCCACGCCGCCACTCTTATTCCTCTCGTTGGTGGACAACAGGACTTACTCTCTCCGCCTCAAGATCTCCTTAGCCTCAACCGCCTGGCCCCGAATGTGGCCACATCAACACCCTACGGGGAAGCCACTTACACCTCGGCCGCTTCACCGATTCACTCAACGTACGCGACAACCTCACCGGCTCCGTATGAGGGTCTGGCAGGCTATGCACCTGCTCCGATGCGACAGGCCTTCTCACTGTCCAGCGACGCCGACCAGAGCTCTCGGAGATATTCACACTCGTCAGTCAAAAGTCCAAGTCCCAGCCCCATACATGTTTCTTCTTGGCTCGAGACGACAGAAGTTGACGGACTCTGAAACTAAACACACCGTGCAAATAGGAACCTGCAGCCCGATGATCGTACCCGCTTTGCCGACGCTTTGGAGGCCAGTCAGGGCATGCTGTCGATGAGCCAGGAGACGCCGCGCAACATCTACGGCCCCAACGCCAGCAGGGCACGTGGCTCCGCCGATTCTTACGGCTTCCCCGCGGCCTCGCATTCGACATCGTCGAGCGTGTCGTCTTCGAGCGGCTTCGGCTACTATGGCGGCTCGATGGACTCGAGCGTGAGCGACTACTCGACTGCCGGTTCGGACATCGAGTCAGTGGCGAGCCGGACGCTGCCAAGGCCCCAGGGGTTGATGGCCAGCCACATCCCGCCGCCGGCGCAGTCCATGATGAGCCAGTTCAGCTCCAAGGTGTCCAGCACGACGCAGAAGAAGCACAAGTGCAAGGTTTGCGATAAGCGCTTCACGCGTCCGAGCTCACTACAGACGCACATGTACAGCCACACTGGCGAGAAGCGTAAGTTACAAATATACCAAACCACATCGGCCAAAATGAGATGCAGCGACGCTCGATTTGGTCCCCCATTTCCCATCTGGGAAGACCGAACAGTCCTGCTCACGCTAACGACTGTCCCTTTCTACCTCCTTTTTAGCATTCTCATGCGAGGTCGAGGGCTGCGGACGCAACTTCTCTGTCGTTTCCAACCTTCGTCGCCACCGGAAGGTGCACAAGGGCGAGGCGAGGTCAGAGGCTGGTTCTGAAGACCACCACTCTGACTAAACTACACAAGCAAGAGATGCTCATGACGATTTTCACTTTCTGTTTTCCAATTGCCTAATCCTCACGCTACGGCCTGGATAAAGTTTTCGTCTTCGATATAGACCTGCGGCTTTTTCTCCTCCCCAACCTCTTACAGAGTCTTCTAATTCTCAACGTTCGCTGTCGATACCTATTATTCTCCACCCAAACTTCTTTTCTGTCCTCACCACCACGTCTACTTCCCATTTACCATTGGACGGATCCATCCTCGCAATGAACGCTCACCCAAACGAGGGAACGTCCCGTGTCCAGAGGACTGAATTGCTTTCACACAGAGAGAGTTCGGCTGCGGTCTTGGAAGAACGTCTACTCCACTGCGATCGTCTGATTCCACCCCGCCTACCATCTATCTACTCCTCGCCTTTCTTGTCGATCGCTCTACCCCAATATTGCTTCGATCCTCTATCGGATTCTGTCACTATTCCGTCTGTTGCACCCTCTGAGACGGGGATGATACCCACATGGTTGTGCGATGAGTCCTTTGATTGATTCCTTTTCCCCTTGTTGATACCTGTTATGCTGTCTGTTGTGGTTTGCTTTTTTTAACTTCTGGGATTGAGGAAAGCGAGAAGAGATGCTGGATATTTTCCATCTAAAAGGCGTTTTTCGGGGGTTTCTTTGCTGCTGGCTAGGCTGGTTGTCGGCGGCGGCCCCTTGAGGGATGAGAGCGAGACAAAGAGAGTGGGGGATTTCTGTTGACCACACTCATGTTGTCTGTCTCTACCGCCATCTGTCTGTTAATGGTTATGTCTTTTTTGGCGCGAGGCTTTCTAGCTTTGGTGTACTCTGTCTGTATCTGTTTTTTTGCAAGCCTCCTGTTACATGACGCAGCCCATGGATTTCCCTGATACGGAGTTCCCATGTCGGGCGACTTGACGTGTCACTTTCCCAAGTGGGTAGAAGGGAAGGGGTTTAGGTTGATCTGCGCATCACGTCTGCTCGTTTTCTTTTTTTCCCCTGAGCACTATCGTCCTGTGTTTCCCGTCACTCATTTTTTGGACTCCACTACACTATGGGGCTTTCATCATCCTGTCCCTCGCTCCGGTTCGGTGAAACCCCAGCGCTCATTATACCTTTTAATGGCCTGCCTGCGATGGCGGCGGCTCCTACATACGCTCGTTTAGCGGGATGGAATAATCTTGTACTACTAGGCTACCCCTTTTATCGCTCTGGGCGATATGGCATATACCCACATATACACCGCCTGAGAGTTTTCACATGCTTTCTCACATGCCTATTGCGTATGCGTCTGGACCGTGATTTGCTGCTGACGCTCCTAATATACTGCTTGTTTCGAGATCATAAAGGTCAAACGCCGTCGTATCCCCCATTCTCCAGTTTCCGGGCAATGAACAATGTTTCTTCCCGTCCCTCGCTTGCAAGAGCCCCGTGACTGGGTGCCTCTTCATATCGACAGGATGGTGCCGAACGGTGATCGACGGGCGCGCCATTCCGGGCGACGTTCACTTTCCAGATATCTACAGATGGGCGCTGCCCATCCAACGGCCCAGGTGATAGCAGGACAGTATCGGGGATATTGACCACTATGGGTGTGTGGAGCTGGCCATATCTGTCCTGTGTCGCCGCCTTGTTCGTTATTTCCCCCCAACAGGCCTTATCTCTATTCCCCGGACCTTAACAGGGTCCTTAAACTTTGCCTCGTCTCGTCCCAAGGGGGCTTCCCTGGAGACCGAATCAGTGATTTTCGCCCCGGGTTGGTAGCCTTCGGATCAGGTACCGCGGGCGTGGAAGGGGCTAAGGGACGAGGTAGTGAGGGGAGCTAAAGAGGGGATGGGGAGGCGGTGGCGATCAGCCGTCCCAAAACAGACACTTCTTCCTCGGCCACAAGGGTGCTCCCATCAGGCTGACAGGCGGACGAGGGCCACTGGTTGGGCATCGACTGTGGGAGGCGAAAATATTCGACATGCATCACAGCGCGAGCACACAAACACAAACACAAACGTAGCACGTGCTTGGCCTCCCCTTTTTTTCGGGGCTCCCCTCGAGCTTGGTAAGCTTTCTCACTACTTCCAAGGAAAAGCTTGACAAGGCCAGACTAATCAGTAGCACGGTCGACTAACTAGAAGGGCGTGAAGGCACACGGAGGAACGAGGCCGGAGTGTTGCCGTCCACTCTTGCTCTTTCGCTTCTTTCCTGTTCCCCATCCCACACTATACCATCCCCACTGCTATTTCCCCCCTTCTCACTTTCAAAAAGCGTTATTTTGTTCACACGACATTAACCCTCTTTCAAAGAGGGGAGGCAAGGAGAGGGGGGATTGGGTGGGATAGGTGGTAAGTGGTGGGCAAGGCGCAAGGCGCAAGGTGCAGAGTCGGAGGGATGGAGGGGGGAGGAAAAATAAGATGTTCTCGCTCGGAGAGCCGAGAAGGAAAGGATCTTCGCGGCGTGGAGTGGCAAGGCGGGTGGGCACAGTCGGCAAGGCGATCTAACGCGGCCGACAGGTTGATGGCGTGTTTCATCCTCTCCCTCTCCCTTGCTCTTGGGGCGGGGATCGTCGAGATGCCCTCCCTTTGGAGGCTCGAGTCGATGACCTAAGACGGCGGGGAGCCGTCCGTACTTGTGACCCCCTCCTTCGGCTAAGAGGCGAACCTTTCTTTCACACTGTGGGATCATGATGTACGTAGCGGCCTGTCCAGGTTGAGCAAAATATTTTCATACTTACGTATATGATATGAGAGGCGGATGCGACATGGCGAGGAGAGGAGGGGGAGGGGACCGCCGAGGATGGATTAGATGGTTGGGTTCAACAGGGACACGCGATGGAGGGATGGGGCCTCGGGGGAAACTGGCAACATGGGGATGGGAAAGATGGTGTGCTGAGGTTATGCTGATCTTCCACTGGCTGGTTCTGGCGCGGGGAGATCTCTCATATCGGACAAGTGTGAAGTTGATTGAGGTTGCGGCGGTCAGCTGATGCAGGGATGCAAACAGCGTTCTTTCTTCTTCTTTCCTGCCTGCTTTTCCCCTCCCTTCTCGCCTCACTCAACCAGAGGTCCCTCGTCTCTTAGCAGAGCGGGGCTATGGAAGGCCCCCTCATCACACCTTCATCTATAATTCCTGATGGTGGCATCCGGGCGGTCGTGATATGTGTTGATACTGAACAGGTCAGACAGGTTTTTTGTCGAATGGGGATGAGGGGCGGGCGAGCTAGCCAGGTCGTGGTTGGCTGACTGTGAACTAGGGAGACTAGGAAGGGTTGCCATTCCGGCCCCCGGCAGCAGCGGGATATCCATCGTGAACCTCTGATTGATCCAAAACCCTCGGACTGTGGGGCGACAGAGGAGCTGAGCTCTTAGCCAACTGATCAATCAAGGGCGAGAAGAGAGACTTGCAAATTGCAAATTAGGTACAAAAAAGTAAGTTTCCACTTCAGCAGGGCTTGCTTAGGCATGGTGGTATCTAGAGGATCACGGACGATGGTACCTACCTGCAGACGGATACGGGCAGTTGTCGTCAGATTTGTCGTTGTCGATAGCATCATTGAATTGCACGAAACTGCCGTTCGGTTTGGCAAGGGCGGGAGGGGGAGGGAGGGGGAGACACAGGCCTCCCCACCTATGACGAAAGTGTCAGTTTTAGGGCTGCTCAATGACGTCCATCGGACATGGGTTTGCGGGCCAGGGGTCCTGGTCTGTGGGTGGGGCTAGGCACCTACGCCTAAGTTTTGGCGGGGGTCACCCTTCGATAGTTGCAAATGGTCTTCGGACGGGTCTAGGATGGAAAGTCCCTCACACAAGTTACAACGCCTTGATTTTCTCTCCCTTTAGGTTCAGCCCAATGCTCAGACGTGCTGTTGGTGCTGCAGCACGGTAGAAACGCCCTAATGGAATAGCTCAGCGGGAACCGTTCAAGCTACATCCTGGTGCCTCCAGTGCACAAGCACTGCACTCCTTCATGCGCCCCTAAGGAGCAAGGAAGCCCAAGGAAGAGAAGGCGAATGATTGTTCTAATTAAAGCAATTGGACGAACGGTTTGGGCAGCAGTAAAGTCGGTACTTGGAGAAGAGCGCAGAATGCTGAGTACCTACAAATATGCACCGGGGAAACAAACAGCGCCCCCCTCACGTTGCAGCAAGCCGCTCAGCCCGCCCGGCTCACAGAAGCGCCCCTTATCTTCCAGTGCGACGACCCTTGGCGGGGCATAGATTAAGTAGCTTCACACTACGTATCCCACCGTTCGCCCGCAAAGCCAACAAGACAAGCCGTACCTGCTGTACTGGGGCTGCATTGGAGATCTTCAGGGTCCAGCTCATCAGCAGACTGGACGACGCACGAGGGGCTACAGATTACAAGCCCAAAACAGGCTCGGCTCTGTTTGGGCGCTGAATCTTGGACGGCACCAGAGGGCTCAGCGGCCCAATGAACCAACCTGGCTCATTCCAATGTACAACCCGTCCACAGTGATGCCATAGTGTGAGACGGGGAAGGTGGAATTCCGCATGGAGATTGGTTGCAATTGGAAAATGGGAGGGACGGCTGGCAGCGGGAACCCGTTTGCCGTAGCTTTGCTGTTAATGGTTTTTTTTTGGTTAAACGGCGGGGGGCTGACGGGTGGCGCTACTTTAGGTTGCAAGCCCCCGATTCCTAGTGGGCGCACAGAAGCAAAGAGCAAAGAGGCGGTGACGATGCTAATTCTCAAGAATCCCATCATGCCGCATACATCGTCATCGGACCCCGTCCAACCCCCCCTCTTCATTTCGGGTGGCTCTCAAGTGAGACATGAGGGGTGGGGACAGATGCCGGGGCAAACAGCAGCACGATGACGAGAAAATCTGTCTTCGGAGGAACGTCCGAGTCCTGCCGCGGACACACGAGGGGGGCTCAAGAGGTGCACAACTGATTTATCCACGCGTTAAGTAGTATGCAATAGGATTTGAGATGTGCAAATGCCTAATCCTCGCGTATGCGCTTAGTGTACGAGCAAGAAAGAGAGACTGCGAGAGACCGTATACGCCCCAGAGGTTGAAAAAGGGTGGGAGTTTTTTGTGTCGTCAAAATAATCAAACGCCCCATGATGTCAGAGGCGTCGGCGGTTTGGTCCGCCCCCGGCCCGCACCCATCGGAGTGAGGCTAGAGACACGCCCTGGTGTTTGCTAATCTAAGCCCGAGAAAAACCGCCCCACACACAGACTCAGTTCGGGTACCTCCTATCTGTACTAGGTGTCGTAAGCTCATAAGGTTGTTCACCGTATCACAGCGGCCATACAACCGCAGTTCCACATCGCTCTTTACCCTGGATGTCTCCAGAAGATGAGGTATCAGCATGTAGTTCTCGATATATAAGTAGCTTTGTGTCTGTCTAGTTCTGCCGAATAAAGTGTACTTTGCGGCTTGGTACATGAGTGGAGAACAGGCCCTTATTTCTGGACGTTTCATGTTGTTCTTTTATTGTTCTCATCCCTAGGTAACCATTCATCGTGAGGTACCTACTACATCAAATGAGAAGAGAGAACAGGAGAATCGAGGCGCTCCGCATTACATGGGTCAATCGAAAACGTAGACCTCCGAGTCTTAGGCGTTGAACCCTTCCTGGACCCCTTAATGTTAGAGTTGCGTCACAAGACTGAGGACGGACGATGTGGATGGAAAATTAAGATCGCCATGTTTGAAATCCCATCGGGCGACCGGCCTGATCCCTTGGACCCCCTTAAATCTTCGGGAGGCGTCACTCGCCAGCGATTAGACCTTTATGAACATCTTCTGACTTCCTGCGAGCTGGATGAGAGTCGTGGCAGTTCACTTGGTAGGCGAACCAGGGTTAGGGTTACTGGCTGCATGTCAAATGGAGCATCAGTGGCTGAAGCCCTCTGTTGATGTCTTCGTAAGGGCGCAGGATTGCTGTGGGGGAATGAGAGCTTCCAAGATACTGAACAAAACCCAGGCTCGAAATGATGTTTCTTCCCCTTATGCTTCAAATTGAAGCGACGATTGCATCCTTATTCAGTACAATTTTGAAATTGTTAAAAAGCTTGCTATATTAAAGCTGCAGCCGCCATGACTCAGGCCACTCCCGTAGAATTGGTGGTCTATCCAGCCGTGGCCGAGACCGGCTCCACCACCCGTTTCCCGGACTCTGGGTCTGTGGCCTCGGCCTCGGCCACGGCCACGGTAATGGAGGAGGAGACGCAGCTCCCGAGGAATGAATCTGCCCTCGCCCCCGTGGACCGTGGAAAGGACGCGTGGCTATTCCTGGCCGCGAGCTTCATCCTCGAGGCGCTGGTGTGGGGTGAGTTCTGAGTCGGACAACGGACATCGAACAATCTGCTTTGGCACGGGGGGTGCGAGCGGTCGCAAGTCGCTGACACGGAGAGCCCATGCATCTATGCAGGCTTCCCTTTCACCTTTGGCGTCTTCCAGGACTACTACAGCAACCACGAACCATTTGCGGGGTCGCCCAACATTGCGGTGGTGGGAACATGTGCCATGGTGTGTAACCTGTCAGCCTACTACTGCACTCCTTCTGGAAAAGATGACTAACGGAAGACGCACTCTCCAAAGGGCATCATGTACCTCGACATCCCCCTGACCATGGGGGTCCAGCAGATGTTCCCCCGGCAGACGCGCCACTCCCCAATCGTGGGCCTCTTCTGCATGTGCCTCTCCCTGGCCATGTCGTCCTTCTCCACCACCGTGCCGCACCTGATTGCGACCCAGGGGGTCCTCTACGCCGTGGGCGGGTCCATCGCCTACGGCCCTTGCATCCTCTACATGGACCAGTGGTTCGTCCGGCGCAAGGGGTTGGCCTACGGGATCATGTGGTCCGGGACGGGCCTGGCCGGCTTCGCCCTGCCCCTGCTCATGACCCACTGGCTCGACCGCTACGGCTTCCGGACCACCCTCCGCATCTGGGCCGTCGCCCTCTTCCTGCTGACCGCCCCGCTCGCCTACCACATCAGGCCCCGGCTGCCCTACCCGGCCGCCTCCCGCGCGGGGCCCCCCCGCCCGCGCCTGGGCTTCGTCCTGGGCAGGACCTTCGCGCTGCACCAGGCCGCCAACGTGCTCGAGGCCCTGGGCTTCTTCCTCCCCGCCATCTACCTCCCCTCCCACGCGAGGTCGGCCCTGGGGGCGGGCCCCTTCCCCGCGGCCCTGACCGTCCTGCTGGTCAACGTGGCCAGCGTGTTCGGGTGCGTCGGCATGGGCTGGTTCGTCGACCGCCTGCACGTCACCACCTGCATCATGCTCTCCACGCTGGGCACCGTCCTGGGCACCCTGCTGCTCTGGGGCTTCTCCGCCAGCCTGCCGGTCCTGTACGTCTTCTGCGTCGTGTACGGCCTCTTTGCGGGGAGTTACACCACCACCTGGCCGGGCATCATGCGCTCCGTCACGGGGGCAATCGGGGGGGATGGGCGCGACCGCAACGCCGGGGAGGGCCAGGGCGGAGTAGCAGCGGCGGCGGCATCGGACTCCGCAACGGCCCCCTCGCTCGCCCACCCGGGCGCCGACCCGTCCATGGTCTTCGCGTTCCTGGCCGCGGGGAGGGGCGTCGGCAACGTCGCGTCCGGGCCGCTGAGCGAGTTGCTGGTCAAGGGGTTGCCGTGGCAAGGGTCCGCCACGGCTGGGTATGGGAGCGGGTATGGGGCACTCATTGTCTTCACGGCTGTCACCGCCGCCTTGGGCGGTGCGAGCTTCCTGTGGAGGCGCATCGGGTGGCTATGAAGTTCCCTAGGAGGTTCCCTGGGAGGGACAGAGGACCGAGCTTACCCCGCCTGATGGATCCTTTGGGGTGAAGCGCTGTTTCTGTCTGTTCCATGCTCGGGCGGTTTCTCATGAAGTAGATAGAGGCACCTGGAGTCAGTCTTGTTGTTAACCGAGGCAAACCCTTCAGAGTGTAGAGGGCGCGTCGCCAAATTCAGTGATTGGACATAACGCTCACCACTCGCTTCTCTGCCGAATATACACCATTAGACCACAGATATATTAACAGATGAGAAGTGTCGTTGCCTTTTCTTTCCCTTCCCAATCTCCATGCCTAACCATTTTGCCAAAGAAGAAGCCCAAAACCGAACACGCAAGTAGGATTACATCTGTATCCAAAACGATGTACTTTTACGTGCCCGCAGCCGTACCGAAAACCATATATGGTGTCACCGCCAAATAGATGCGCGCCCGATTTGCTAAATACCGCAAGAACGCCGTGCTTTGCCTTTCCCGATTATTGTGACCAGTTGGACATGTTCCGCTGGAGAATGGGTCTGGGGTCCCATCGCTCCTCGTCTATGCTCTCCCCGTCAGTGGTTGAGTCGTCCTCTTCGTCGACTACGGCGTTGCTGTTGAGATAGCCGTCGTCATCCACACCCTCTTCAGAACCATCGTCTTCTTCATCCGTACTGTAGACGAAAAACTGCACAAAGATGGCCATGTCGAGCAGCAGGGTCCCCAAGCTGCCGGCCAGCCAGGACAGGTTGACAAGCATGTACTGCCAGTAGATGCGCGCGGCCTCGCCCGACTCGCACGTGGGCTGTGGCTGGTGGCCGTCAGAAATAGCAGCAGCAGCAACCCCCTGGGCCCCACGACGGGAGCAGTGCGGCTCAAAGGCGAAGATAGAGAGCACGTAGGTCAGGTTGCCCAGGCAGGCGAACAAGAAGAAGAGCACGCTCACGCCCTCGGTCGACTTGCGTCGCCAGTTGAGGAGGAGCTGGGGCACGCGCGAGCCGAGGTAGAGCACGGCGCAGAGCCAGCCGAAGACCTGGCCCCAGAGGCTGAACTCGAGAGACGACGACGAGTCATCATTGCCGGGCCTGGGCCTGGCGGAGGGCGGGTTGTCGCCGCCCGTGGGCGACCGGGGCCGGCTCAGGTACCAGCCCGCCACGCCAGAGGCGCACACCATCAGCACGACGCAGAGGTTGAAGGTGAAGGCCTGCAGGCGGGTCGTGGTACGGTGGGATGGGGCCGGTGGCGATGACGATGAGGAGGCGACTTGAATGGGCGGCAGCGGCTCTCCGGCGAGGAGGGGCACCGCCGGGGACAGGTGGTGCGACTGGCTCGACCATGAGCTGCGGCGGTCGTCGCCACTGCCGCCGTGATAGTGAGTGTTGTAAGTGCCGACCAAGAGGCCCGTGCGCTCGTCCGGCTCGCCAGGGTGGCGCCTTCCTGCGGAGCTGCCGCCATTGCCGGTAGCGGGCTTGGGCACAGGAGGGATCACTTCGTCCCTCCAGGTGAAGCCGCGATAGTAGAAACACTGGCCCAGCAGGACTATGTCTGCGATTGTGTAGTATACCGCCAGGATGATCTGCAAAGCCAAGTCAACAAGGTTGGGCTCTTCTGACGGGTCTTTTTCAAGGAGGGGTGAGACAGGGCATGTGCTGACCATGGTCGGCAGGACACCCTGGAGGACGGCGCCTAGGATGTTGAACACATCACCCAGCAGCCATACTATAATGAACTGCAGGGAGAGGCCATCTGCGCTGCTACGGCGGAAGTTCTCTACTATCTGGGGTGAGAACACGACGACCCAGCAGGCTATTGATATTGAGCTGCGATGGGCCCATGTTAGCTAGATTTCTGCAACGTGTTGAAGCAACCTGTGACCCATGGGCACGAGCCTCTGTGGCGCCGATACTAAATGTATTGCTTACCCGCAGATGCCTGATATTGCCTCGACGTCGAGATTCAGGGGTTGGGTCGGAGGAGCCATACCCCGGGCGGACCTCCGGGACGATTTTTCAACGAGTCAAATCCACCATGAAGATCCCTCCCTCAACATCAAGTTGCACGGCAGCACGTATACCCGCACCTGCAAATTTGCAACGGATGGATATGAATAAATAAATAAAAAGGTAGAAAGACGGAGTATGTGGCCACTACTAACGAAGACGAGATAAAGATATAGAAGAATCCCCAAAGACTATTGCATCCCACGGTAGCGATAGAGGGCAGGGAGCCGGAAGGGGGAACGAAAGAGTTTTTTTTCAGGGTCTTTTTTCATGAGGCGTCCAATAAACTAACTGCTGACGCTATAAATTGGACCTAGCCATTTGACCATTCCATTCTGGCCAACTCAGGCTGGAGCCCACGTGGTCTCAGCTGTTATTGTGAGGAAATGCGGCGGGGTAAAGAGGAAAATCCCAGCGCATGGATGAAGAGTTGCATTAGTAGTACCTAGGTAGGTACATACCTACAGCATGAATTGTGCCGCGGGGAAGCACCTGGGGAAAGCTCTGAGGCGCAATTTTTAGCGCTCAAACCTCCCATCAGCTGTCAACTTCGCCTTTACTCCGTACCTAGGTAGTGTCGTCAATGGGTCCATTTAAATAGTGCAGTTCCGTGGACTTGGAATTGGAAATTTGTTCCGCTCTGGTTTCAATAGTCTGCGCCTTAGATGATTTCATGTCCAGTTGATGATTAAGACAGATAATCAACCCGTCTTTCTGTGGAATCCAAGCTGATTTAGTCGAATGCCCACTAATCAACAGAAGTGCTGATTGGCTGGTGTTATCAATGTTTTCGTGTGTTCCAGTAGAAACGCTTCCGCTAGTAGACATTTGACAAGGGGAGAAGGGAGAACGAAACAACCTAGGGAAAGGTATGATAGCACAAAGCTCCCCGAGTGGCAACAAACTTGGCAACATTGTGCAGGTAGAAAATGCCTGCCCATCGCCGTTATGTTACACAGGTGGTGCAGTCTCAAATTTAGCCTTGCAAGTCGCGGCCTTTTCAGCTCGTGCTTGCCGGCTGAGATTGCGTTTGTTTCTACTGGCGAACCTACGTAGTTTCATGGTCCAAAGACACGCGACGGCGATTTGATAATCACGATATATGCAGGTACAGTACCAATGGAGATTGGCCAAGTGTACCATCACGTTCGGATCTCCTGCAAGCCAGCGTTGTTCATGCAACATGCCTCCTTTGGGCGAGGCTTTGGTTCTAGCCCCTGAATTCACCGGCTTGAACGACAACGGGTGTCCACACTTTTCATCCGACGGCCGGCTTCGGAGCCGGGCCTGGCCTGGTAGCACCGTGAGTTGGCAAAAGATGGGAAGCGGTTAGGTTGGGCGCCGTTGGGTATGACCGCTCTCTCATTCATGGGCCTTGTTGATATAATCCCATGAAAATAAACATGATAGATTTTTGGGAGGCAAGGCACGAAGGTCTAAAAGCCGAAGACGACTAGCATTACTCATCAATCATTCCTTCTCAGCTTCGCGTTCTGCCGTTCTGCCACCCAGTGCTCTCGACTCCTACTCCTGAAAATGCCCCGCACAGAGTTGGGGAAAGAAAAGGGACTTGGGACCCCCACCATGCACGTCGATGACGATAATTCGGAGGCGCCGGATTTCCCGTCTATAAAAGCACACCGCCCGCCAGCCTATCTGTCTGCGCTCTAGAGCGCAACGCATCCTGTCGGTTACATTTTCTTGCTTTGCTCCTTCCCGTTTTCCTTCTCGTTCTTCTACGGATACTCCTACAACTCTTAGTCCGGCAACCAAAAAAAATACGCACTAAGGGGGGAAAAATGGGAGAACAATCAACGCCCACGCCGGCATCACTGCTCCCAGAGCTAGAATTCGAAGACTCGATGCTCTCCGGCAGGTTCGGCCGCGAGACGGCCAACTACTTCTCAGGCAGCCCGCTGAACAGGGTATCCTTCCTGCGCGGGGACCAGGCCTTCCTCCGGGCCGCTTTCGCGCACCCTGCCGCCGCCTTTCTCGTGCTGGACAACCTAGCCCCGCTGGTGCGGACGGAGAGGAACGAGCTCGCCTGGGTGACGCGGGCAGACGTCGTCCCCGTGACGGGAGAGGGCCCCTTCGCCAAGACGGAGGAGGAGATGGTCCGGGATTTTAACTCGGATGAGACTCACCCCCTGATCCTGCTGCTCGGGATAGACGATAAGCAGCGGCTATCCCTCGGGCCGGATGTCTTTCAGTACAAGGAGTACAAGGGGAATCCTTACTTCGCCGTTGACATCACGCCGCGGGGCCCGGAGGCGGATAAGGCCAAGGAGTTGGTGGAGAGCTTTATCTCGCGGGGCTTGTCGTTCCCCAGAGACCAGAGGGGCATAGGCCTCAGTGCCGGCGAAGGTGTGCTTGTTTTTGATCTTTTTGCCCCTTCCCTTGTCGCTGCTGATTCACCCACCTGGAGCGAAGCGTGCTGACAGATTCGGTGACTTGGGGGGTGTTGATCAAAAGCCGCCATCTACGGCCACGCGCGCTCCATCATGGTCTGGAACGAACGGCACCCGTTCTGCTCGCAGTGCGGCCAGGCTAGCCTCCCCGTGCACGCGGGCACGAAGCGGGCGTGCCCGCCGACGGACCTGGCGGGCGGGCAGCGCAGGGAGCGAAAGCCGTGCCCGTCGCGGGGCACCGTATCCAACATCAGCTTCCCCCGCACGGACCCGACTGTGATCGCGGCGATCGCCAGCGCGGACGGGACGAGGATGCTGCTGGGCCGCAACAAGCGGTGGCCGCCGCACTGGTACAGCACGCTGGCCGGCTTCCTCGAGCCCGGCGAGTCCATCGAGGAGGCCGTCAGACGGGAGGTGTGGGAGGAGAGCGGCGTTACCGTCGGCAGGGTCGTGCTGCACAGCTCGCAGCCGTGGCCCTTCCCGGCCAGCCTGATGATCGGGGCCGTCGGGCAGGCCCTCCCCGGGGAGGGGGAGAGGATCTTCCTGGGCAACGACCCGGAGCTGGACGACGCGCAGTGGTTCCCCATTGAGGAGGTCAGGAACGCGCTGCGGAATGGGGTTAGTAACCTGGGCCAGCCGCCCCCGGAGGGCTACAAGGAGGGCGGACTGAGGTTGCCGCCTGAGACGGCTATTGCGAATCGGTTGATGACTGCTGTTGTGGATGGATATCTGGGTACTGCTTCAAAGATTTAGGGGCGTGGTGTCTGGGGGGCCTTGGTAGGTTCCATGTTCTACACTTTTACTGTTTGCTTGTCTGGTGCTTTGTTTGGCGTTCTGCTGGACGCGCACTCTGTACGTACCTACCTACTCAAGTCGGTATTTAGACAGATATTCAAGGATAGACTGGGAGTCATAGAATTCAACAAGGTTCGATTCGCGAACGGTCCCCAAAGCAACAAGCTCTGCGAGGTGTGAGACCATGTAACAGCGGTCACTCGGTAGGAATTAAGCCACTAATACTAGTATTCGCCGCATCAGCGCTGTTGACTTGAAAGCTACATGGCGGGCACATCAGTGTGCGTAAGACAATCTGGCCTATAAATAATAACATCTTTAAAACTCTGAGATAAAGGGTATGCCTCTTGAGTTCATTCAGTTCTTAAGTAGTGTGAGGTACGTATCTTTCATTGGTGCCTCGCCTTGCGGAGACCCTGGTGGGGTTCCAACCTAAATCCGGATTAGCGCTAAATCCACTCCTCCCAGCCCAGCATAAAAAATCTCTGCGAAACCACAATCTTGAGGAATCTTTCCTCCCTTTTCTTTCTTCATCATCAGTAAGGGTTACTCTGCACCGTCATGTGAAGAGATAATTCTCACTGGAGGCTCCGCTACGGCGGCTTGCTGAGGGTTATCCGGCACCTTTGTGCCCTATGGGTTTTCTTCCGTTCCCGGCCTCCTTAAGAGAAAGTGATCACCTCTTCCCTCTTTACATGCCATGGACGTCGTTTCTAGGTCCTTGACGGTGGGGTGGTTCCGACATGCATTTATCTAGGGCCTAGTGCCGTATCCTTGCGTACTCCCGCTGGAGGTGATTGTTGTGAGATTGATCTGTCGGGCCAGTGGCGACCGTTTAATGTCGTTGGGCCGCTCGCTGGGGGTGTATATGGCCGAAGGATTGGACTGGATCTGGACTTGGTGAAAATCAGATTGCGGCCGCCGCAATAGGTTCTCACTAGATTCCGGGTTCTCATTGATCCCGGGGTCCGCTCCCGGCCCGCCTCGCCCGGAACGGCAGAGCAATCACCGGACAAGTGAAGCTGGGACGTTCCAAATGAACAGGCCGGAGGAGGTTTCTCAGGGGGTTTCACCCTCTTCGCTAAGTTCCCATGTGTCCAAGAAACGAGGGGCGCCGAGAAGAACAGAGTCTGCGGAGCGCCTCCTCCGGTGTCATACATCTTCAAGTCCTCCTTAGCTGGCGGACAGGCATAGGAGGTCAAGCAAAAATCTCAGAAACTCGGTCTGTCCAGCCTCAATTTGGCATAAACAGCTTCCCATGGAGGTATTCAGACAGCGTCTGGACGAGACCGTCTGTTTGCTCACGTGACCTTGCACAAGCCCGCACTCCGTGCCCCGCACTGGCCGGCTGACTCTTTTGCCGACTTCCAAATTTTGACATTTAAATCCCACAAATTCCCAAAATTCCCAATTGACCAAATCATCAAGCAGCAAGAACGCAAAATCCTCACCATTAGACAACTATTTGAATCTATTGGAAGACGGTCAAGATGTCCAAAATCACCGTCGCTGGAGTGCGTTCTAATGTCGGCGAATTGCTCGACTATTCCCTCAACACCAAGAAGCGAAACTTCCTCGAGACGGTCGAGCTCCAGATCGTAGGTTGCGATTCATCCACACCGAACCCTTCGTCCGCGTGCTGCCCATATATGCGGCGAATTGTTTGAACACGTTTTACTAACGAACACGTACTCTTTGCAACCTGCAGGGCCTGAAGAACTATGACCCCCAGCGTGACAAGCGTTTCTCTGGCACCATCAAGCTGCCCGTTGTTCCCCGGCCGAACATGGCTATCTGCATCCTCGGCGACCAGCACGATATGGACCGTGCCAAGCACGGAGGCATCGACTCGCAGTCGGCCGACGACTTGAAGAAGCTCAACAAGAACAAGAAGCTCATCAAGAAGCTGGCCCGCAAGTACGACGCCTTCATCGCTTCGGACACTCTGCTCAGGCAGATCCCTCGTCTCCTGGGTCCCGGTCTTTCCAAGGGTAGGTTGCATTCGTCCCACCGCTAGCTGCCTCGCTGCCTCACTCACCCGCGCGGACGCTGACCTCCTGCCTTCCTCCTTCCAGCTGGCAAGTTCCCCACCCCGGTTTCCCACGCCGATGACCTCTCGGCCAAGGTTACGGAGGTCAAGTCTACCATCAAGTTCCAGCTGAAGAAGGTCCTCTGCCTGGGTGTGGCTGTCGGCAACGTCGGCATGACTCAGGAGGAGCTGGTCGGCAACATCATGTTGGCCATCAACTACCTCATCTCGCTGCTGAAGAAGGGTTGGCAGAACGTGGGCAGCTTGACCATCAAGGCTACCATGTCTCCTCCTAAGCGCCTCTACTAAGCCCCCGGGTTTTTGGACTTCGGCTTGACTGGACTTGAAAAGAGGAAGAAAAATTGCGGACGTGGACTAGGGGACTATGACATATCGGACATGACCCTTTGGCTAGGTAGAGACCGTGTCACCCCTTCAATTTGAGTCTTCTTCCGCATCCTCGCCTGCAGCTCGGTCAGCTGTTCTACCTAGTTTGCAACGCAACCCGTTGTCGTTCATGCTGGTTTTTGACATGAAAGATCGATGCAATGCCGCCAAACTGGAGGACAAAATGGCACCCCGTGTCGCTTCTAGAAGTTGTAGTCCTCTGGGCGTTCGATTGATGACAAATGACGTTCGAAGGGCCGCTTCGGCATCGTCCGAGGCGCAGTAGAGACAGGCGAGCATTCCGTGGTTGAGTCTGTCGAGAGTAATCTGTAAGTGCACAATGCGACAGGTGAAACAAATACAGTCGGCTCACGACCAGCCGGCTGGAGTTTGCCGTGACCGTGCACGACCCCGCCAGGGCCCAGGGCCTAGGGCACCGAGCAAACCCCCACCGGGTGAAACATGCCTTGGCCAGACGTTCGTTTCCAGCCTAAGCCTGTCCAACAACCATGGTTGTTTGCCTACTAGTACTAGTACGAACGCATGGCAAGTCTTGACTGTGCAAATCCTGGAAGGCCTGAGAGATCCCAACCTCAACACGAGGATTCTTGGTGTGGGAGCGTTGCCTCTATGAAACTTCTCCTAATACACTACTACAACGGCTAGTGGACACTCTCAAGCTCTTAGCTGTCAAAAGAAAGCCCGCAAGCGCTGTTGGCAGACCAAAGCTACCATGTTATGCAAGGCCGCATGTGGCTATGTAATAGAGAGATACCATTTGAATCACCAAGACCCTGCGAGAACGTGCGAGGGGCAGAAGGAAGACTAAGGCTGCTGGTCGGTTGGACCTATGCAAGGATCAGGCTGAGGAAAAATGCAGAACCTCGTGGTGGGTAGCTTTCGATAGTTATAAGGCCGAGACAAGACGAACACACTGAAAGAGGCAGCTACGGTGGCGCATATAACATACCTGATACAGGGCTCGACTGAAACTTGGTCTCTGTGGCTTTCCTCCTAACGTTGGGGGATGAGGTTGGAGAACGGCAAGATTGACGCAGTGAAATGCCATGTTTGGTGAAGGGAATGCCACTAGTGAGAACCCTCGATGACGAGGATAGATATCACCTTGCATATCATCTGGGAATTAAGCTTCACATTGAACCGAAGAGTTCCTCAGGTATTAGTCTCAAAGCTCGAGCACCGCCAGAGGAGGAGGGCCTTATGAGGCTAGTAGGTGGATAGAAGTCTCCCCTCCGACTTCTAGTCCAAGTTACACGTACCTGGTTGCATCCCTAATGTCTCATCAATCCCCCACAGAAGAGCCCTCGGGCGTAAGCGCTCTCGGCTTTACTCCGTTCTATATTCCCGGCCGAAAGCGCTGCCTCTGCTTCTCTACGGTTTGGCTTAGAATGAATGATGAATGATTGCCAGTGAGGATGCCGTTTACCATTGCTGACATAGACCATGGGATCAGCAAACTTGCTACGTGTTGTTAATGACGTTTGACTCCCCAAGATTGGTGGTCTCCTGGCGGGAAGTGAACCCCAGGATGGCAACGAGGATGGCCCCAGGCTAGGGCAAGCGTACTGCGAGTACTGCGGTGGGAGGCCAAGTGTGGGCGCCCAGAGAGCCTCCATCCTCCCGTCCATGTATCTAGGTTCTCCAGGCCACCGATTGGCTCCTCGGCAGGTGTCTTAGTATCCACCGGCGATCCCCTGGGCGAGGTAGGCAGGGCGAGATAGGCGTGCGGGGCGATGTTTTGACTTGTGCCTGCGGGACCGGACGTGGGGCATGGAACCAGCGAACTTACCGCGTAGTAACTTCACCAACTTGAATCCAGCAAGGCACATCACTCTTTGGTTACTTTTCTCACGGTTGTTGTGCGCAACAGGGGAGCGTTTCTGATATCTTGAGCAGACTGGATCTCACCATCCTTGCAGTCAACCACGCGGCTCTCAGCCGATTTGACTGGTTGATTCCTTTCCCTTTTGTCTTCTATCTCGGTATAGCCGGCTCGCGAGATCAGGCTGGCGATGAAGTTCGAAGGGAAGAGCGAAGAGGAGTGGGAGAGGATGGCTCTCTAAGCGACGAAAGCCAGACTTTGGACTGCAAGAAGAGACGGGAGTCTAGTCTTGCCCTAGTAAAATCGCTATGATATTCCGCTTCCCCATCCTTAGCAGGCCGCCAGTCAATCCTGCCCAGCCCATGAGTTGCTGTTGCCCCACGGTAGCCATACGTCGATGACCAAGTAGGGTCCACGATCTAGTAATCGTATCCAGGTTCCTCTGACGATGTAACCCGGACCTGACGTTGGCCTAGGCCGGGATGCGTCCGGGTTTCTCACTGATCTCCCAACCCCCAGTCCCCGCACAGGGTTGCGTCTTCCCCCCCTTTTTCCTTGCAGTCTACCCACCCAGTCTTTTGGGCTGTGTCAATCTCCCGGTTGTACTGGCGATCTCTCGAGGTCTGTGGGGTGTTTCCACTCGGGCGTGCTCCCGCTTGGCCAGTCCCTACGCATCCACATCGCTCATACAGTCACACTGGCCGCTCTGCCGAGAATTTGGGAATCACCTCCCTTGGCATGCACCCTGCCTGGCCCCGTAGGCCCATGAGACGCTAGCACATCTCATCAAGGGGGTGATGGGTGACGGGGGAGGGGATGGGGTGATCGTCGCTATAGCGTGGGGTTTGAGAGGACTGTGTGAATGTGATATATCAACTGCGTTGGGAGGCCGCAGTGATGCAACGCCTTCTGTTCCTCGTGGATCATAGTTGAACTGCTTCTTGTTTGGTACAGGTGTACGTGTGCTTCACGCTCAGATAATCGCAATAACAATAACAGCATAGCATCGGCATCCCAGACGTCTTGATGGAGCCAGGCGGGGAATCTTGCTATTCTCGTCAAGTCTATTAAGACGTAGACATCCGTGGCTACCCTCATGACTGAGTTCTCTCTACGCTGCAGTCTACCGACTCCTGTCTCCCTCTGTCACTTCTAAACCCAGTCTTCCATCTCCCTCTCTCTATTTTCTCTCTCTCTCTCTCTCTCTCTCTCGCTCTCTCTCTCTCTCTCTCTCTCTCCCTTCCTCCCTCTTCGCCTTTCCCCAGAGAGCGAAACCTCCAACCCACTTCAGAGCCACCCAAGGCACGGCGGGGGCGCGAGGGTGATACTTACCTCGGTAGCACCTGCCCCTCCTGCCTGGCCCTCCACAATCGCGAATACACAAGCCACAATGAGATTACCTTCGGCCTCGGTCGTGGCCTCATGGCCGGCCCCGAACTATGTCAACCCAGAAGTCCGGGGCCCGACGAACACGATCCTCCTCACGATCCTGCAGGTCGTCGTGACCGCCCTGCTGGCCGTCCGGTTCTACACCCGCAGGGTACTCTCCACTGGCCTCAGGCTTGACGACTGGCTTATCCTTGCCGCATATGTGAGTATAGTCTGGCCTCAGAAAGATTTTCTTATTCTTTTCCTAAACAAGGGGGTTCCCTTGTTTGGAAAAGCACCAACTGACTCCAGAGAGCTGTTCCCAACCCTACTCTTTTCTTCTCCCTATTTAGGTTCCAACTACAGGATTCGCCGCGGCGGGCATCTACCACGAGGTCGGGCTTAAGCTGGACCGGCACATCTGGGACTTTCCGTTCGTGAACGCGACGGCGGGCTACAAGCTGTCGCTGGCCACGGCGATCCTGTTCGCCGTGGCCACGACGCTGACAAAGCTCTCGATGCTGGCGCTGATACACCGGGTCGTGTCGGCGGGCGACTGCGCACTGACAAGGCGCCTGTGCCTGGTCGTCATCTGGGCCGTCGGCCTGGACGGCCTCATCTTCGTCGTCGTCAGCCTGGTCCAGTGCCGGCCCCTTTCGGCCTACTGGACCATCTCGCTCAGGCCCCAGGACTGCGACGACGAGACGGCCCACCTCCTGGCCGCGGGCGTCATCAACACCGTCACCGACTTCGTCATCGTCCTGCTGCCCTTCCGGACCGTGATGGGGCTGGAGCTGCCCAAGAGGCAGATGGTGGTCGTGCAGGGCCTGCTCATGGGCGGGATCCTGGCCACCGTGGCCGGTGCCGTGAGGACTTACTACACGTGGGAGATGATGACGGCGCCGGACCGCGACGTCACCTGGAGGAGCCATCTCGTCATCAGTCTGTCAGCCTTGGAGCTTTACGTTGGGCTTGTGAGTTTTTTCTCTTTTTTGTTTTATTTCTCCTCTTTTTCGGTCGTTCCCCTCCCCCCCTCCCCCCGCCCGAACCGAACCGAA
Organism: Pseudohalonectria lignicola; assembly: GCA_003049395.1. NCBI lineage: Eukaryota > Fungi > Ascomycota > Sordariomycetes > Magnaporthales > Ophioceraceae > Pseudohalonectria > Pseudohalonectria lignicola. The sequence continues at coordinate 60,554 of PYSP01000107.1, forward strand.
TAGACAGACTAACAAAAAACCCAATCAACAAATGAAGACGTGCGCCTCCCTCCCAGCCACTAAGCCGTTCTTCGCGCACTTCATCCCCAAGCTCCTCGGCTCTGCTGGGGTCACGGGCCTCACCAAGTCCCTCAACAGCATCCACAAGCACCGGGGGCTCGACAAGGGCGACGAGGAGAAGCTGACCAGCCTCGCCCCGCCGTCGAGCGGGTCCTACCGCCCCTTCTTCTCCTCCTCCTTCACCGCCACCACCACCACCACAACAACAACAACCTCCGCCGCGGCTTCCGTCGCGAACCGGAAGGCGATGAAGGGCAACAGCTTCGGTGGCAGTAGTTACAGCGGCTACAGCAGTAACTACAGCGCGCCGCGGAGCCCCGCCGCAGCGCACACACGGACGAAGAGTGGCGGTGGTGGCGGCGGCAGCGTCATCGGCGGCATGATGATGGGTGGGGATGGCAACAAAGCCACCGGGACCGGGCTGGACAACACAACTCGGCCCAGGGTAGAAGTCGGCGAACCCCTCTCCCCCCTCTCGTCCTCGTTCTCGTCCTCCCACCCCTGGAGCACCGTATCCGACATGACAGCGGTCGACTCGGTCCGCATGTGGCCGGGGCCGGCCGTCAACGGCAGCGCACAAGAGGACGCCGCCCTCCCGCCTTCTCCGCCGCCGCCGCCGCCGCCGCCCAAGGAGAAGACGCGCTACGCCGCCCTCGACAGGTACGGCCGCCTGGCCCCCTCCCAGCTGGTGGGGCAGCGGGGCGGCCGGAGCCTGACGACGGCGGCGCCCGGGCCTCATACCCCCCGGCGTGGCAACGGTGGTGGTGGCGTGTACCACCTGAGGGCGTACGAGGATGGGCACATCTCTGTGCACCAGGCTCCCGGCGATGTGGAGCAGGGTCATGGTGGCATTTGAGGAGGGACGCATCAGATATGTCGGTTGGGGATTTTGATGGTTGGCGTTCCTTTCTTTCTTCCTTTTTCTTTTGGGGTTTTGCTCGATATTGTGAAACGCTCACTCCTTTGGTTTGGGTTTAAATGACGGATGGATGATACCCCGGCTCGGGTCTTGGTTAGCCAGCAGCGAGAGTGCCGGCGGGTGATTTACAGATTGGTGCGTCTACATATATATATATATATATATATATGTGTGTGTGTGTGTACGTGGTTTCAGGGGCCTGGAAAGGGTCTTTTCTTTTTGGCTTGGTCGAAGACAGTCCTACCCTCCGGCTACCTGCGCGACTCCCGATTGGAGACTCAGGCGGTGAGCCTGCTTGCTAGATGATAATTCATGAAACGGATTCGGGTTTTCACGCACAAGCGATCAGAACATTGGTCAAAAAAATAAATCTCAAATCTTGACTTAAGAAATTAAGATAGGGAGGTCGAACGTGTGCACGGTGGGTACCCAGCAAAGGACACGCAAAACAGCTCAACTGTCCCAACCCCGGAGCGTTCTCCGTCCCCGTTTCCGCACCCGTCATATTAGAGAGACTGCCTCTGTTTGATTATCACCGAGTCCTCGCCCCTGGTCGGAAAACGCCCCTCCTCCCTCCTTCCTCTCCCCGAGGTCCCATACCCTCCTTGATTGGTCGCTCGTGGCGTCTTTTAACAATCGCCTCAAAACGGACATATGGACATTCCCTCTCCGGGACCCGGCTTGGGACCTCCTCGGCCCCTAGGCTTCTAAGAGGGAATATATGCACACCATTTGTAGAGCCCTTTTGTCCTGCTGCTTGCGTTGCGTGGCCTTGTATGCCCTGATTGGCGCTTGTGGTGGTGGGTTTATTCATTTGCCACAGACTTGGTGTTAAGGCAAGAAGGAGTCAGCAAGCAAGTTTGGGTAGAGAAGTTGGGAGACCGACGCTGTCCTCTGCTGCCAGTACGCTTTTGATGCTTGAAGAACTCAAACTTACAAGGATCGAGGGGATGAGGACTTAGCGGCCTCGGGAAGGGATGGTCAATCCACGGTGGCACGGTTGATTCCATCTTGGAGTTGCTCTGTAGCATATCGAACGTGACAAGGGAGTTGATGTATCGTGTTGCACCCGGATGGCGCGTCGTGTTTGAGGTGTCTTTAGGAGTTGGTGAAAGCTGGGTAGGTTTGCAAAAGCCGTCGCAGTATTGAGGCAGAGGGAGAATGAAAGAGACTCCTTACCCCCGGAAGTGTCCCCCTTTTTATATAAAGCAGATGAGCCTCATGTCTACACCAATCACAAGGAAGGCAAACATGATGATTGCCAAAAGGTCACTCCAAAGGCGGTGAAGCCTTTTTCATGCTGGGTGAAGCGACTCATTACGGCCGTAAAGACCCGGCCAGATCCCGCCTCTCGGTCTTCTCTTGGCTACTGGAGAAGTGGGCAAAAAGATTGTGATGAACTTCCCCAGATACCCGGTTCCGGTACCCAAATCGTAGCCGCCATGTGGTTCAGACGCAGACGGGAGCGTGGAGAGGGCGTAAATGGCGCTGGAGGAGGGAATCAAGTTGGGGCGCAGATGAAGGCTAAGTTGGACCGAGGGGAGATGAAAACGCCTCGCCCAGAGAGCCGAGCAATGAATACCTGGAATTCGGGCACTTTGCACTTCGACGTGCTTACCCGCCTTGGACAGCCACCCAATTCCTCAGATTGAGTCTCAGAACTAGGATGTTGGGGCAGCCTATATTCACTTGTATGATCTAACCCTTGCTCTTCGCTTCCTCTCTTGGCCCACTCATTCACCCCCATTCGCACCGAGAAGGAGGCCGGGCTCGCCCTGGGGCCGATGAAGGGATGACTGCACCTTGCGGGGCAGGGGATCGCCAATGGCGCTGCTCTGCAAAAAAGATATACTGACACGTGCATAATTTGGAGCAGAAGCTCGGCTGTTGGTGTAACTTCCCCGGCTCTAATGGAGGAGCGAAAGATGTGGGATGATGTGCAGGGAAGAAAGACGAAGACGAAGAGTACCATGTGGATGGTCAGGCGAGAACAGGTTGCTCAATGAACCACGGCTTGGCCACAAGGATGAAGGACGACTTGGAGAGCCAAGACGACTTGCTGTATGTTTACCTAGGGCTCGCCGACAGGGTTGTGCAACGCATTCCCCTACATAGCCAGTTTTCCCGCACGGAGCTAGCATTGCGACGTGGAAGTCAATAAAGGATCGACAATCCGTGCCTCAGCTACCCAGTCAGTGCCAAGATCTCGCCCATGGGGACCGTTTGCCTAAGCGGGAAAGCCGTCACAGGTAAGGCAGAGCACACGAAAGAGCCGCAACGAATGCAAAGAGGTGCCTTTCTTTCCCCCCCTCTTGGACGTTCGTCTGACATCCTGCTCATTCATATCCCCTCCCCTCCCCTCCTGTCCTGCTTGAAACAAGCAGCTGAGTAAACTAGGGCGAACGATGCTCCTCAAGTAGATATTTCGAGAATGATGTTACACACCCTTTCTCCCCAGCATTGAGAATAAAATAAAAAGTCAGACCGAGTCCCAATGCCCGGGTCAAGGGTGACTAGGTGACAAGGTGACAGGGCGGGCATGGACGAGGCTGGCCGCTCAGCCGCTCGCACCAGTTCAGTTGCCCCCTTTCAAGCGAGCCGCACAGTCAGGCCCAGCTTCTCACTATTCCCTCGTACGGGCTAGCCGAAGGTGGTAAACGGCGTAGGTGGTGAAAATCAGACGGACGAAGGAGGGCGGAAGAGTCGGTCTAGGATTCTTATATTTTTCTTCCTCGTGCGATAAGGCAGCTGCTCTCCGGGTGGAGTGGATCGAGCTGCGTAAACAATCTTTCTCTAGTAGCTAACCAAGGCTTTGATGATGACGACGATGCCCGCAGCCGCAAATGCTCACATGATGTTAACCCGTCCCAGAACGCCAGCCGCAAAAATGCCCGATGCCCGATGCCCGATGCTCGATGCCTGATGCTTGATGACCCAACCGTTCCTAACGGTAAAAGTGTGTGTATTGAGGGGAGGGGGAAAGAGGGAGGAAAAAAGAACAGATCGCCCTTGTCCCTTTCTCCGCCCACCTTGCACACGTCATGCCTCATATCCTCCTGTTTTCCACCGCAACGAAACCCCAAGGCGATTCCCCGAAGCCACCGCCGCCAACGTCTCCGCCAACGTTGCCGCCACCGCCAAACCGAGGGGGACTCAAAATATGAATCTCGTCATACGGCGGCGGCAGGATGCGGACCATCCTGCCCGTGTTCCAGTCGACGAACCACTGCTTCCCCTGCTTGATGATGTAGTTGGACTTCCGCGGGCTCTTGAACAGGAGCACGGCGTAGCAGAGCTTGGCGTACACCAGGTCGTGCTTCGTCGTCCACCTGTGCCGCGGCGTCCACTTCCCCGTCTCAGCGTCGACGGACTCGTTGGGGTATGACGTGGTTGAGAGGCGACCGCCTGGTGGTGGTGGGTGTGAGGTGCCAGTTCCTTGAGTCATTGCCATCGTTGTCGCAATCGTGGAAGTTGGGACTGTCCTCCTCGACGATGAAGCTTCTCCTCCAGGAGAGGTCGTGGTCCTGACGACAATGCGGAGACCAAACTCCGCCATGATGGGTTGCTCCCTCGGCGCGGCCGTTGATGCCTGGTTGCTGGTATTGTTATTGCTGCTGCTGCTGTTATCGTTATTCCGCAGGTGCTGCTGTTGGCCCCTGAACCAGCGCAGCCTCTGAATCCGCGGGATGCTATGATCCCGCGGGAAGTCCCGGTCATCAATGGGTGCGGCCACACTGATGGCGGCGAACAGGGCGTCCAGCCACAGGATGAACGTCTCGAGCTCAACACACGATACAAGGAACTGTTCCGTCTCGGCCCGGATGCGGATGACGTAGCGGCGTCTGCGGTCAAGTGGTTGCCATGGCGGGGTCAGCCTGAGCCCGGGGGTGGGAGCGAAGCAGGGGCAGCGGGGGCAGATGCAGACGAGAGAAGTCCCAACAATAGAAGTCCAGCTTGTCCAGCTTGATCACGTACTTTATGTAGTCCGCCGCAATGCCCACATCCGCATGCAGCAGGCTGTAGCTCCTCTCCAGGGGCCCCTGCTTCGCCCAGGGCGGCCTGTCCGCCGACACCCCGGGGCCCTGGCCCTGGGTCCTGCCCCAGCCCCAGTCCCTCTTGATGGAATAGACGTTCAGCGCGGTGCCGTGCAGGACGACGTAGAGCATCTGCCAGTGCCGGTCCGCGGCCCGCTTGACCGTGTGCTCGATCTCCATCTTGCGCGCGAAGACCGCCTCCATGTGGATGTCACATGAGTAAGGCGGGAGGACGTCGGCTACCTCTGGTCCAACCGCTGGGTCGCCATCGCCACTGTCACGGAGAGGAAAGGTAGGAGCGGCGGGGCTCTCAACGCTACTGACATTCCGTGTGACCGCCGCAACCACCGGGTTTTCCGTGGCGCGCCTGTATGAGGGCGCGGGTTCGGCGGGGGGCCTACGAAAGGCCATGACTTCCCGGTAGAAGTAGTCATCTTCGAGGGACGTCCGGCGGCGAGGCTGTGGTTGGATACTAAGTTGATCTGGGTCTAATTGCTGATGCCTCAGCCGACGCCGGATCTCATCCGCGGCCTCTGATGGTGACTGTTGTTGAGAATTCCGTCCATCGGGATCCATGGGAGTCATCGGTTGAAGTGCGTTTGTAGTCTGCCTTGGTCTGTGATAGAGTTCAAGTTTCGTTGCTAGACGATGGGTGATAAACGGATGCCCCAGCCCTTCCAGTTCTTCCAGCCCTTCCAACCTTTCCGACCCTTCCACTCCCTCTCAACCTGCAAATTCGTTTCTCCTCCGCACGACGCGCTGTTTGCCGTTGTCCTTTCAGCAACATGGTCACTCGCTCGACGAGCGACCATAGGTAAATCTTGTACAAGACACCTCACCCAGTAGAATCCATAAGAGGAAAAGCGGTGGGACAAGGCGGGCGATGCTTGTGGACGAGGAGCTGAGAAAGATGGAGGAGCCCAAAGCAGAAAAAATGGCCAGAAGAAGAAAGAAAGCCAAGTCTTTTTGTGTAAGGTAAGGGGAGGGTGTGTGTAAGACGGTAAGAACGCTTGACCGACCGCCTGCAGACTCTTTTCTGGTCAGGCGAAAGGCGGGCTGGGGAAATCTTGCCCAGAGATGTGAGGCTGTTCAGCCCACAACGAGAGGGGGTTCGTTTAATGGCGCCTCTCTTGTCCAGCCATGCCTCCCCTCCATCCAGCCATCTGGGGGTGCTGTTACCTTCAGCAACGGTAGCGGATGATCGGCTGCGAGCTTTCGCACAAGTCGCAGACGCTTAACAACTTATCCGTATCTCCTTACACGTGTACTCATTGGTACGTAGGTAAGTAGGCGGCCACGCAGGTACCAAGGTAGCTTAGGTAGGTAGCTAGGTACCTGAGGTAGGTAGGTGAGTAGGTATCGAGCTACTGCGAGTAGATGGTGCTAGCAGATCTTGCTACAAGAGTACTTGGTTAAGCCCACACTGACTGAAGTGTAGAGCTCCTTGCTTGCCAAGTCAGGTTACCTTGAGCACTCTCACCCTCGGCCAAATCTCAACAACGGAAAGAAAGCAAATAAGACGGCGAGTTGGGAAATGGGTGATCGATTCGCGGCCAGGCTAGCTTCTTCGGGTAGGTGGTCCTGCAGCGTGCTACTAGTAGCACACAAAGCGGGCCGACCGGGACGCCGGATGGTAATTTGTTTCTCCTTCTAAGCTCTTTGAGTGATCTCCGGCCAAACGCCGGGCATGCAGCCATTCCCAGATATTTTGATTGTTAAAGGCGTGCCCATACTGGCTGGTCGGTGGTTCTCAAGGGATGCCGATGGCCAAGCCGCTCCAGTTCTTCTCTGCATCAGCGGGAAAGAGGCACATTCTGTTCGAGCGATGCCGCCTCGAATGAGAACGCCACCTCGGTGCGTCCGTAGTAGTAGTGGGCATTCAAATGGGAGTCTAAGCAGATCCAAGTAAATTGACTGCCGCGCCCGCCGTCTCATTGGCCAGATTGGTGCATTAACAAGCAAATCGAGAAGTTCTGGGCTGTCATCGATGGGACAATGTAACAATGAGACAGGGTGGTTTTGGCTTTGCATGTCCACCTACGGATACACTCCACAGAGCGGCGTTCAGGGAGTGTGAATTACACGCAAAAGAGGAAGGAGGACCTAGCGGCGTGCTGCGGGCCAAACTGGACTGGCATCCCCGCGGTCCAATAACCGTTACCTGTTCCCTCAGGGTTGCGTCTCTATCCGACATGGAAAAACCTCAGCATCTTGGTTCGGTCCTGGTGAGCTTGAGCTGTACAGCGGCGTAATGAGCACCATTGCAATCGGATTGGCAAATATATTTATTTCTAAACTTTGCTTACCTCTTCGTCTTGTTTCTTTTCGTTTCCCTTATGTCCTGTCCAAGCTCCTGGGTTGGTAGTCAATATGAGATCTGACCTTGGGAGTCCTGAAGCATACCTTTTTAGCGTTGAGAACATTGAACGCCCATGCGCTGAGTCGATCACGTTCCAATCAAATGATATGAGACCGCCGTCCTAGGCTTGCTCTCGCTGACTTGCCATCACACGTAGCTACTGTCTTGTATAAAATATTACTTTAAAGGCTATCTCGGGCAAATGAGTAATCTTATGCAGTGAGCCGAGCACGCTTGCGATCCGTCTCTTCCCTCCTCTCATTCTTCGGGCCATACTGTACATATCTTCTCGAGGCCCTCTACATATATGGTCAAACTTTTAGCCTTTCCCCACCGCAAGCTCCAGAGTCCAGAGCCGCCCGCCCGTCTCCCCCGAGTCCTTTCGTGCAAGTCTGACTTCGACCCCCGAGCCGGAAAAGCAAAGCAACAAAACTGGAGCCAGAGTCCCCATCCTGAGTAACCTCCAAGGGGCTCGAACGAAACGGGGTAAAAATAAAATAAAAACAATGTACAGAGAACGCTTCCCCTCGACAACCTGAAGGCGGAGGTACAACAGAAACACTTCTTCCATGTAGGACTGCTCAGGGTTTTGCGGACCAAACGGACGGGGGAGATGTTCCATCCCTTCCACGAAAAGCGAACCAACATGGCAGAATGATCACGGTTCACCATCCTTCATCCTTCATCCACCGTCCACCATTCACCGCCCACGGTCAAATGACAGACTACGACGAAAAGTAGAGCCCAGAACAAAGGAGATAAAGACGAGGAAAAGAAAGAATCAGGCCCAAGAGAACTCCCTGAAAACCAACTCTGATCAACTTTTCAAGGCCTTGAACTCGCTAGCTCCGTCCGTGCAAAAATGGTATGTTGTGTCGTTTTTCGGGTTGTTCAAAAAAAGATCGGGTAAGGAATGAAACCCTTTTCCCTTCCCTTCCCCCGCCAAAAACTCCAACCGGATGCGCACGCAGAACACACACATACACGCCCATCTTCTCATGATGGCCTCCCACCAAACAGGCTTCCTTGGCCCTTAGCTAGAGCAACCATTAGCGGCAGATATATACCGGCGAACCTGTGGGCCTAGGAAGCAGTACCCTTCCCCCCCTCTCACCGCAGATGTGACGCACACAAGACACTTCGGGTCACGCCTTCGTTCTGTCTTCTGTCTCTTGCTTCCCCGTCTGGTATATTTAGGCGGCGGTTGCCTGAGCGCCGCCTCGGCCACGCGGGGCACCGCCACCGCGGCCGCCGCGTGTCTGGCCGCTGAAGCCGCCGCGACCGCCTTGGCTCCCAGAGCGGCTGCCGTCAAAGCCTCCGCCGCCGCCGCGGCCACGGCCCGAGATGCTGCCGCGGCTATTGTAGTTGCTACCTCCATAGGCGCTGGCCTTGGGCCTGCGGGCCTCGATCAGGATGTTTTCCCCGTCCACGGTGTGGGGGTTGGCCGCGAATGCGGCCTGGTAGCCCGCCGGGGTGGCGAACTCGACGAAGGCACAGTTCTGAAGGGGTGAGGGAGTGGGGTCAGCTTGTCAGTAACAAGAGAACCGAACAAGGAAATAGATCCTTGACCCGCATCGTCAGATAGTCGGGGAACGTACCTTGGTGCGGTTGATGTCGAAGTAGACCAGCTCGCCGTAGGCGGCCAGGGCGGCGCGAAGATTCTCGGACTTGACCTTATCAGTGACATACTTCACGTAGCCCAGCGTGCCCTCTTTCTCTTGGGGCGGGCCAGAGATGGACTGGGGCCGGTTCTGACGCTTGGAGTCGGCACCAGCAGTCTGCCACTCGTTGCCTGCATCCTTCGCGGCGGGTGTCTCCGGGGCAGGTGAGGGGGCAGCCGGTTGCACCTGCTGGGTCGCCGCTGCTGGCGCCGCTGCTGGCGCGGGGGCGGCAGCTGACGTGGCACGAGGCGTGGGGACGGCAGCGGCGGTGGCGGGCTTGGGCAGGGCAACAGCGGGACGAGACGGGCCAACGGAGGCGGCGATTCGGCTCGCCCAGGTCATGGGCTTGGCGGGCTCCTTGGGCTTCTCCGGCTCGGTGGCGACTGCGGCAACGGGGGCGGCAGCAGGACGGGCGGCAACTGGTGTTGGGACGGGGTCCTTGGGGGTCTCCGGCTTAAGGAGGTCTTCCTCAGCGATTTCCTTGGCGGTCTTCTCGGGCTCAGGAATAGCCTCCTCGATGATCTCGGTCTTCTCGGCAGCCGGGGCGGCATCCGACCCCTCAGCAAGGACGGCGGCCTCCGCAGGAGTGTTCACAGCCGAGGTGGAGGGAGTGTCCTTAGCCTCGGCGCTAGCCTCCTCCAGCTTCTTGTCGATGACTGCTGCATCTAGTTGAGGATGCGCCGCTGCCTTCTCTTCGACTGACTCGGCCTTCTCGGCCTCGGGCTCCGGCTGGGTAGCCTCGGGCTCGGCGGCCGGGGCAACCAGTGGCTCGGCGACAGCAGCGACCTCCTCGGGTGCGGCAGCCTCGGCCGTCTCATCTTCGGTGTCGTCGTTAATGTACCGCAGAATGTCGTTGAGCACAAAGTATCCTGACGGCTGCTTGGCGAGAATAAAAGTCTGGACAAACTTCTTCGGCTCCGCGGCCGTGTTGACCGTCTCTCCGATGACCTGGATCACAATGCTATCGCCCGAGGCCTGGGAGTCAACATTGGAGAGCCGAACCTTGCAGTCTTGCAGGTCCAAGCTCTTGATACGGTCTTGGATCGCCTAAGGAGTTCCGAGGAGGTCAGTTTAGTTGCACATCGGGTCAAAGCTACAAAATGGGGAATGCTTTTACGAAGGGGAGGATATGTGCAGGTTTATGTCTAACCTGTCGACCAACAGAAACATTGGAGAGCTCAGCCTCAAGGCCATAGACGAACTGAGATGCCTTTCCATAGAACAGCTGATAGGTTGGGGGAAATGTCAGCTGCAATCGGTCCAGTCCTATTATCGAGTTCTAGGCCCATGGTTCGGCAGGACTTACGTGAAGGCGCTCGGGGTTTTTGCTGAGGGTGGTGTAGTACTGCTCAACGAAGTACCAGCCAACCTCATCCTTGGTCAAATTGCTGCTTGACTGGCCGCTGTGGTCGTTGGAGCCAGCAGTCGGGTCCTGGTGGACAATGTTACCGTTCGTTGGCATGGTTGCCATCGTTGTGCTGGTGTCGTGATGTTTTGCTACTCGCGATGCAGGGGGAGGGTGGCCGGTGGACAGAGAGAAATCAATAATTTCTCTTAAAAAATTGGCCGAGCCGCGCGGGATCGAAATACGACGCAAATGCTGCAAAAAAGGTGGGAAGAAGGTCAGTCAGGTAGAAGCTCCAAAGGAAGACACAGCGACAAATGATGAGGTGATGCCCGCCTTACCTGGTGGTGGGAGCGCGAGAGGGATGGTGGTCGAGGGATTCGGGGGAGGCTCTCGAGTCTCGACTGTTATGACTTGGCAGGTGGAAGAGAAATATTCTCGAGGAAGGTTCTCGCAGGAGGCGATCAGAGAGCTCTGCACCACCAGACGGTTGTACAGAGATGAAGACTAAAATTAAAAAAAGAGTCACGAGAGAAATAGAGATGATATCGGAGAGAGAAAGAGAGACGACTGACTCCTGCGCGAAAAGAAGGATTGGGATTGTGGTGTTGGGTGTTTAGACCAGATTCTGGAGCAAGATGGTTCGTGTGTCGTGACCTGTGGCTAGGAAAAAAAAAATGGCTTCGACAATAATCACTAAGCCATTGCCATTGCTCGGTTGGATGCCGTGCACGGGTCAATCGCTCCGGTGGGTACTCGCTGCCCGCCACGCCCAAGTCGCCCACATCACTCGTGGCAGCCTGGGAGAACCACAGCAAATGTCGGGATTTCATCGGCCCAAGCGGCCAGCACCATATTGCGACTTAATCCCCGTGGCCGGAACCGAGCACGCCGATAGCATCTGGCGCCCATCATTGCCCCGCCCCGCTGTTCATTCTTTACTGACCACAGGCAGCCGGAAAAGTCACCGCCGGATGGGCCTTCGAGATCAGCCACGGGACTACCTTTTTGTCGGCAGTTTGGCCCGAACTTTCACGGCCAGAGCTTTTATGGCCAGATATTTTAAGTGCCTTGGCTTCGACTGATGCTGCCCCCTTTCTCACCTCCCATATACAACCTGTTACCGCTCAGGGTTTGTCAAAGACATGTTCATTAGTATTCGGAACATTTCTGACGTTGTATCACGGTACGTGAACTTTCTCCAAGTGGTAACTGCATCGCACCAAATTTATTTGTGTTCAATTGGTTTGTTGCCTGCCTATGGCACATGGCCGGGCGGGCAAGTGCATCAGGGAGGGAGATTCAACAATCGCTCTCACCCTTGAACCGTTTGAGGGATGCCTCTATCTCGAAGACATCCTTCACCAACGGGTCTGCGGATACCCTATGCTAATATCTCCCGCAACTCTTACGGACCCGGGCGTGCTTCCAGAGATTGGTGCTACTCGGAAGCAAGACTCTTTCCAGAACACTGCCACTTGACCATAATGCGCGTAGAGGGCTTAGTGTGGCCTGATAAAGAGTGTGTACGACGTTGCCCCTAGAGAGACACTCATAGGCCACAAGACCAAGCGAACACGGGCGTGAGAACGAGAACGAGAACGAGGGCGAAGACGGTTGTGGACAGCTCCATGACGCGGTGCCAGTTGGCTGGGGCCGGGAAACGTGGTCTCCTTATACGGCATTACTGGTGTTGTTGAGACAGTTCCGGAATCCCTCCCGACTTATCTGCCCTAGCCGTGGAGTACCTTGGGATCTGGTGTCTGGACTACGTACGCAGTGGTACATTATCGGATCTGGAGGTGCTTGTCTGTTCCCAATCGGGTATAGTGTACGAAGGTCCAGCACCGGCCTTCCATTCCCGACCCTTTGGGCCAGTGCACAGCAAGCCCCCTGATAGGCTGGATCCTTGGTAGCGCCTCGCCCTTGCAAGGGTCAGTAGGTTATGTCTGACAGGTGGTCCAGATCCCCGAAAGACGGAGGAACACAGCAGCCGCAAACTGGTCAGCTCAGCCCTAGTATGCAGTAGACAAACAAATTAAAGTCGCCGTTGGTCAATAATGCACCGTTATTATTTGGTGAGGTGTACGACGCCGCCAAGGGAATCCCCTCCAATCTACCAATCTCGGCTAGGTTGCGGAGGAACGCGCAGAGGCTGTGCAGACTGAACACCGCGAAAGGCCACCCGCGACTGCTGTGAGTCCAAGGGGAGTGCTGGATAGGCCGCGTTATCTCTATCTTTCTCTCCCTCGGAGTGCCTCCTTCATACGTTGAGACTCGTGCTAAGTGCTTATTACAGCCTCATTGATAAGCATTTGCACAATGAATACCTGGGTCGCCAAATCTCTTGGCCGGGACCCTTTTGAACTAACAGCTGGGGTTCGCAACCCAAACCCGTTACGAATTCCGCTCCTAGTCCTAGTCCGACCATGGGGCAGTGCTGGTACTACGTATCGTATTTTGTGCGTCCCTTTTTTTCTTCCTCTCTCTCGGAAAACATATATATCCTGACCCTAGCCTTCCTTTTCTCCGCTTAGTCTGAAGTTGGTCGGTGTACTTCAAGATTGTTCTCCAGGAGCCCACGATCAAGAGTCACAGTTTCGACTCTCACTCCCCTTCGACGACAACTACCATCGTTATCTTGTTTGCTTTTCTTCACCTCATTCCTTTCATTTGTTCAGTAACCATTGCCACGAAGTCTGATCGAGGCCGGCCGCTGCCATAATGTCGACCAACACCACGACGCCGATAGCGGTGAAGTCATATTATGCCTACTCACCCTCACTCCCGGCCGCGGCGGTACTGTGTGGCCTGTTCTATATCGGGCTCCTGATCACCCTCTTTCAGACGATCCGGGCAAAGGCGTGGATATGGCTTGTCATGGGGCTTGCGGTGACCAGTAAGGATCACGCTTAATCCTAGACATCTGGCTCAACGAGCCGCCAGATTCGTCAATGTCCATCCCGTTCATGGCTAACCCCCTAACTACCCTACAGTGGAGGCCGTCGGATACACTGCGAGAATAATCTCCGCAGGGGACACGACGGCAAGGACGATTTATATCATACAATATATCATGGTCTTCCTGGCCCCGGTCTTCATGGCGGGCATCATTTACGTCGTCTTCGGCAGGATTGTCTTCCACGTCGTGCCCCCTCATTTGAGGTCGATTGGGCTTGTGTGGGTTCCAGGTGTGTTCCCGAATATGTTCTCCTGCGTTTACCTGTGTAGTGGCTCCGCGGTCCCTCTGTCCTCAGGCCCCTGCATCCTCATGCTGCCCAGACCGATCACACTCACCTAACCCCTCTCCCCTTTAAGTTCGATGGGTCACGCCGATCTTCGTCGGATTCGACGTCCTCGCCCTTTTCCTGCAGCTTATCGGTGGCGTCATCCTCACGGCATCCCAGCCCACCGACGCCAATTACAAAGACAGGGTGAACCTGGGCAAGAACCTCGCCCTCGCCGGCGTCACCGTCCAGATCGGGGCTTTTGGCCTCTTCACCATCTGCGCCATCAGGTTCTACTTCACCTCCAAGAGGTTCATTGGCGAGCTGGAACGCCAGTTCAGGGCTGTCCCCGGCAAGAACCTAGTAACGATGGAGGGCAGCGAGCGCACCTTCCGGCCCAACTGGCGTGCCATGCTGAACGCCGTCAATGCCTCGTGTCTTCTCATCTTGGTATGTCTCGGCCGATCTCCTACCCCCCTTGTGTAGACATAGCCGTGCTAACTCGTCTTGCTGTGCAGATCCGCTCTGTCTATCGTGAGGTCGAGTATGGAATGGGAAGGGGGGCCTACCTTGAGGCGAACGAGTGGCCGTAAGTCTTTTTCCCTCTTGACCCTGGATGACCCCTAGATGAACTCTCCCTTATCCTAAGCGAAGGCAACGCAAACCCTAACGTGATGCGTCTCACAGTGTCTACGTTCTCGATGCGCTCCCGATGCTCCTCTGCGTCTTGCTCTATACCATTTACTCCCCGGCAGCCTATGTGTCTATGGGTCTCCGCCAGCCCAAGGACAACAGGTTCGCTTTGGACTCTCGCGGTCCATCGGAGTCTGACGAGGGCTATGTGATGAACTCTCGGGACGCTCAGCAGCCGTGAGCTTTCCAACAGCAGCCCTCTTTATTTATTTTCTATCTCATACCTCTCGGTCGTGCTCCGGAAACCTATACTTCCTTACTTTATCCACCTAAATCTCTGATTCCATTACTTCAGATCTCATCCTCCTTTTATAGATATCATCAGCAGCGGATCTCCTAGAGATTATACAGCAGTGTCGGCATCCCGGATACTGGTCAGAAACTGATATTATAGACACAATAAATATCCACTGTTTGTTTCGCTTGATACATTCCAACCTCGAAATTCCCCGATGCAAGAAATGTTGTCCAAATGACGGGAAGCGACTCTTGGATCGACCAGTGCTGGTGCTACAGATGGCTTAGACTTGCTCAAGCTCTTGACGCAGAGGCTCTATCTTTACCGCCTTGCTACTTGGCGGATCCTCCAAGTGCTGGTGTATGCAGCGATGTCAAACTCCTCGATTTCTTCCTCGCCAGTGTCATGCCCAAGCGAACTCCCATTTATTACGAGCTTTCGGTCATGTCATGGATCTAGTGGTTTTTGTAATCCTCAGTTGAGACAACGCCGGTCGATGTTACCGGAGCATGATTTGACCCACACATCAGACCATGTTTCGTGAATGTCAACAGCCTCATTCGTTTGGGCTTTGAAGCCCGTATCCGTCTTGAGGCTGCCGGCCGGAGGAGCTCTTGCGTCGCCCCTGTCCGTGTATCCCTAATAAGGTGCCTGACACGCAATGCCATTTCAACGAACGGGTCTGTCGGTTGGAAATTGGGCGGAAGGGCGAAGGGTCAGGCCAATTGGGCAAGGGGGTGCCGGACCTGGGCTATGGCGCTGACCAAGCAGACATCAATTGACCCACCCCAGCCTAGGTTACCCTGATCAATGTCAAGCTTGCTGTAAATAACTTATCATACCTACTTCAGTCACATCATTGATCGATATGTGCTGAATCACCCCGTATCGCCTACCAATACCTCCAGTCCCAAATCATGACCACAAGCTTCAACCTACCCCTCAACCTCTCGCGCCTACAGAATGATCGACTCAAGCTGGTCCCGCTAGAGGTACGCTCCGGCTGACCCATACCCCCTGACCGGGAAGCAAAGCACATGGCTCATACACCCCAGGACAACCTTGAAGAATGGGCCGAAGCGTACATCCAAGACGCAAACCGCAACCCACACGTCTTCGACTGGCTTACCTACGGCCCCTTCGCAAACGGCGCTGAATACGTATCATGGTACAATGAAAACTCCCGCAATGAAACTGGCGAGATCCTCCTGGCCATCCTCCTGAAGGCGGGCACCGTCACCACGAAGGACCCAGCCACCGGCGAGACGATCACCACCGAAGTCGCCGACGGCACCTTCGCGGGCCTCTGCGGTCTGGTCAGCCAGCCGGAGCGCGCCACCGTCGACATGGGCCAGCTGCTGATGAGCAGGTTCCAGCGGACGTTTGTGGGCACGCACGCCAACGCCCTGCTGCTGCACTACTGCCTCGACGGCGTCGCGGAGGGGGGGTTGGGTCTGAGGAGGGTGCAGTGGCAGGCTAACGCGAGCAACGTGGCCAGCGTGAACGCGGCCAAGAGGCTGGGGTTCCAGTGGGAGGGACTGATCAGGTGGCAGCAGGTGCTGCCGATGGGGAAGATGGGGAGCGAGGGGGCCAGGCTGGAGAGGGAGGGGCTGCCGAGGGTGGGGTGGGATGGGAGAGAATGGGGAGCCGGGAGGCACACCGCCATGTTGAGTCTGTGCTGGGAGGATTGGGTAGGAGGTGGGAGGGAGCATGTGGATTCACTCGTCAGACGGTAAGGGTAGGGAGCCTGTTGGAGGGGGAGAATCCCATTTATCCGAAAAGGGTTAGATCAGAGGATTCGGGGACCAGGGGGTTATTCTCTCTATTCTCTATCTGTAGACTCAGGTTCTGGGGCGAATGTCACGACGAGCATTAAATAACGCTTCAAGGTAAACTCAGTTGCCGCATTTAGGCATCTCCAAGAGACAAACACTCCAGCGCAGCATCAAAGGCCTCTTCGGCGAGTGCCGCCGCAGCAGCACGTACTCTCGCCTTCACCGCCTCGTTCTCCCTCAGCGTCGGCGCGTGCTCCAGACACCAAAGCAGCAGCGCGCCCAGGGCCTTCGCATCACCGGTGTACTCGGGAGCCACAGACCCGAGGTCGATCAGCACCAGCCTCGCCGCCGCGTCGGCTTCCCTCACCGGCTGGAGCACCGTGTTCCAGTACCTGATGTCCCCATGCTGGACACCGCACTTCCCGAGCTCCCGCACGCCGCGGACCAAGTCCCGGAGCTGCTGTTCGGTGATGGGCAGGGCAGCGTCGGTATCCCTGGCCAAGAACTCGAGGTCATGGCCGACAAAGGGCATAGATATCCCCGCGACGGTGCCGGGCTTCCACGGCTTCGAGTTTCCTATGACAACGGCGAGCATCGGGACGATCAGGAAGCGCCTGGCCATCTTGGCGTTGATCTCCGCGATGCTGCCGAGCAGCCCTATGGCGTTGATGAGGGGTTCCCGAATGCGGATCTCCTCCGTGATTACCGTGATGTCGACATCGAATTCGATGCGCTTGAAGACACAGTCCTCGCCACGCCAGGTACACCGGTCTGCGGACCTGCTGATATAGGTTAAGTTCTCGAGCTGGTCAAACGTCGTGGTTGGCCGCTTGTCCGTCGGCTCCGAGCCGTATGACAACCACTCCCTGATTGGCCTGTCGACAATACGATCAGGTTTGGTCCCGAACGTGACGGGACTGCCGCTGGTTGTAGTCTTGATGGTGTTCCAGGGAGGCGCTTCCTTGTTGGCGGCATAGAACTCTCGGACGTGCTTGGCAACCGTTGAGGAGAGCCAGTCCATCATTATCCCGAACTTCCGCGTTGACATCGAGTTGGTACCAACGGCGATTGGCCAGATCATACGTCATCGCGGAGCAGCAAACCCCAGGTGTGATGAGGTTGCCGAAGATCTCTACCACTAGGTCATGCCAGACCCAGTTCGATTCCATGCTGGCGAACGCAGCACGAAAAGAAAAGGACTGGAAGGGAGGATGTCCTTTGCGGGGATATAATTGAATGATGAAGAGATTCCGGATGTGTTTCCACAGAAAATGGTCCGGATTCTCAGAGAAGACAACCCATTGAGGGGGGTGTAATCTCAGTGGTGGTTGTTGGCCAGCTCATTATTTCCCCCCGCTGCGGTTCTTCATTGGGTCAACTGTCAGCAAATGCTACCCGCTTAGGACTCCCACTTTCGCATCTTCAGATATGCTCTTAGTCTGCCGCCCGCTCTCCAGGAATGGCCATTTCTCCATCCGAATACGAACCACCTGGCAGATATATCCTCATTGCTCATCGACCAACAAAGCCTACGGGTTACCCCGTCGGTGATGCGGTTTCTTCACACCGGTACTGTCCGGGTCGATGCGTGCACCCTTGTGGGGACAAACACAGGGCGCACAAGGGCAACCCGGCTCAAGGGCTAGGTAGGGCGATTCACTGACAACTGCTGAGCCAGGCTTGCTAGGGACCTGACAGCCCCGACGACAGCGTCGACACAAGGGGCTTGGCCTGCTTAAATCTCATGCATGCAGCGTGTCAACTGTCAGAGAAGTTAGGCGTTGGCGGTCCCGGTTGGCGATCCCGGTGGCCCGCCCGGGACTACGTGTCTCTTCACGTGATGAGCAAGAGAAGTCCTCGAGGCCCCTCATGCTGCGCAAGGCTGTCCCGGCGGGTCAAGTTAGGATCCGGCCAGACCTTCGGCGGGGATGCAAGGAATCCCAACCATCACGCCAACTAGGAAACCCCAACAAACCCATTATACGCGGGTCTCAGAATTGCCTGCGGCTCCGCAGTCCTGGTGGTGACCAATAGACATGTGGTTTTTTTTATTTTTGAGCCGTGGAGCGCCGTCCAGACCAGCCCAACGGGTGCATGTACGACAAACAGTCAAATCCGCCCGCCTTTTGGTTAACGCGAGCTCTTCCCTTCGAGCTGGCCAAGCTGGCATCTCCGCTAACATAGGCTAACAGTGTCTTACGCAATCCAACAAGCTCGTGTATTTTCCTGGAGACACCGGCGAGACGCGAAGCTGCGCCCCATTTAGTATATGACTCCCGCACGGACGGCATGGGGCAGGGTGCCAACCGCCAACCTCAGCACGTTCAGACGTGGATGGAACTGCCCTGCCCCAGCTCATGTCCATCCGTCCATCCGTCCATCCATCCATCCGCAACACTCTTTAAGGCCGGGAGACAAGATGAGATGTGATGTTGCGACCAATCTGGTGGTGGACGACGTGGCGGTAAATAGAAGCCTTTGGAGGCCTAAGAGCCTCGGATTCATGTGAAGGGAAAGGGACGTTGTTTGAGGAGGCGGCCAGTGTGAGAGACTTCGGAGGGGTTCAAGAGTTCAGAAGGTCAGATAAACCAGTTAGCTTCAAGGTCATCAATTGGGATGATCACAGATGACGGCGGGTGAGACAAAGCAAGCCGCTTACTATTCAGTGGCTATCAGGTAGGTACGTAGGTAGTACGGTAGATATAACTCGACTGACACACTCCGTACATGTCCGCATATTTTTCCACGTCACAAGCCCAAAGACGGGCCGGTCCTTTGGTTCGAACGGCATTCGGGTCGTCCCTTTCGGACCAAATCCTGATTCTCAACTTTTCCGGTTCCTTGTCTGAGCGACATCCACTATTGTTTGTTTTCCTGGAAAATGTTTGTTTAAGATAGACGGCTAAGGGCCTAGGTATGCGGCCGAAGGAAGTGGCTCTCTGCTTATTTTTCTCCCACTCTGTTCCGACGGTCTTGCCCAAAGTGTCTCGGTCGGGTGTGACGACCGACGACTTATCGATACCACTAGTAGCACCACCACGCGCAAGTCGACATCAACGCCAGCGGGATCCAAGAGATCGCCTATCTCTGTCCGAACCCAGCGTCGTACGGCCGAGGGAGGAGACGGCTGCATTTGCCGGCTGCCATCGACTACCGACGCCACGCTAGAACCCGTTTGACAGTTTGTCCATAGGGCGAGGATCCATCAGGACCAGCGATCACTCAGAGGACGTGTGATGCTGCTTCTACGGCGGGTCCCCGAGCTGTCTCCCATCTTTACTATTTCTCTTTTTTTTCTTTTTCTGTTTTTTTTTTTTTTTTTGTTGTCTTGCTTGTGTGTGCACCACAATCAGACGCTGTGCTGCAGGCTGGCCAAAACGGAAGTGGCAAGGGGGGAAAGATGTGATGGCCCAAGTCAGCCCCGTGTGTTCGCGCCCGTCTCCTGTCCCGTCACATCCGCAGCCTGTCAAGCCCGCAGGCGCCTGCAGACCCGGGAAAAAAATTATAAGCACCAAGCCCGACAATTTCGAAAAATAACTCCCACGATCTGATTGCCCTTTTCGACACACCTCAAAACCACCGCCTTCTAGTCTTGCATTGGGGCGGTGACCCGTCTTGGGAACCAGTTCGCCGTCGCCCAGAAGCTACCCACTACTGTTGGGGTACCCGTGAGTGAGTGGGACAGCTTATCGTCATCATTATCATTATCATTGTCATTATTATTATTATTCTATTGGTTCCCCTTTATTCTTCTCCTCCTTTCCTTTTTGCTCACCATGGTCTATTGCGGGAAGGCGTCACAGGGTTGTAAAAACTGCCGCATAAGGAGGATAAAGGTGCGTGTTGACTGTTGAGAGGACGAGAATTGCGCGAACCCAGGCTTGCCACGCAAAAATTGCACTGCGGGTTGGCCGGCCATCATCAATTTGCTCCCCCTTGTCAACACATGATGACCACAATTCGTAATCCGTACACTACCTCTATTCATGTCCACCCGTCTGCCCCTTCCTTCCCTTCCCTGACCGCTATGGGAAATCACCGTCGTCGTCATAATAGCATTGCCCATCGTCACGAAGCATATCACCGGCCCAGTATGATGTGCCACTAGTCTCGCCGGTGACCCAATTTCCTCTTCTACCTGTACCACACAGAGAGTACATGTGTGCATCCAAGCCCCGGTATCTGCCGTCAACCCCATCAAGCGATGTACCTCACCACGCCGCGATCCCCACCTGTGCCTGGAATCCCAATCATGGGGAGAAGCACCTGCACCCAAGGGTCTTAGTCAAGGGCGTCTTCCACCGACCGGGAAGTCACGCCCGATCTGCGGCCCTGTTACATGCCCCCCATGCCCCCCCTTACCTTTAGCCTGCCTGTCCTGCCTGTCCTGCCAGTTCTTGCCCATCCTGCCCAGGCCCATTTAACCCGCGGCAGGGACTATTGACAACCAACCAGTCACAGAATGGTACCAAAAAAAAAAAACGGCTGACGATCTTCCCCCCTCCTCTCCCACAGTGTGACAAGATCAAGCCTGAGTGTTCGCAATGCGTCCGCGTCGGGAAGCAATGCCCCGGCTACCGGGACCAGCTGTCCCTCATGTTCAGGGACGAGAGCAGCAAGGTGATACAGAAGGCGCACGCACAGTGGGGGGGCGACCCGTCCGAGGCAGGCGTCGGGCCGAGCGGCAGCGGCAGCGGCAGCGGTCGGCCCATGACTGGTGCTTCCTCGAGTTCTTCCTCATCAGAAGGCACGCCTTCGCCCTCTTCTATCTCGGTCTCGCCAGTCTCGGCCAGGAGCCGCATGAGCAGTGGCAGCAGCGGCCGGGAGGACTTCCGCACCCTGGCTCGGCTCCACCGGCGAGCTGGAGGCCGCAGCGCTGCGGCGGCGGCGGCGGGGATGTCGGGCATGACGGGGATGCTCTCTTTTGATACGTCACCCTCTTCTTCCTCCTCCTCCTCCTCATCCTCCACCTCGGCCGCCTCCATCGCTGCAGCAGTGGCGCTCGGCACAGCCCCGACCCGCATCGACGCCACCTGGCAGGAGAAGGGCGTCCAGTTCTTCATCGACCACTACGTCATCGGCCTGCCCGACGAGGCCCCGGATGTGGACGCGCTGAGGGACGAGCCCTGGGTCTACCAGAGCAACCTGCAGCACACGATGGCCGCCGTTGGCCTGGCCGGGCTGGCGAACCTGAGGGGCAGCAAGGAGCTCGCGGGCGTGGCGCAGCAAATGTACGGCGTCGCGCTCAAGGACATGGGCAAGTCGCTCGTTCACGCGCGAGACACTCCCATCAGCATCACTATGCGGCACGTGTTGATGCTGGCCATGTTTGAGGTGCGATTTTTCTTTTCTCTCTCTTCTCTGCCCCGTCTCGTGCTGCTGGGGGCAGAGGGAGGAACTAAGGGAAAGCACTATAAAAAAAGAAACCCACTAACACCATCCACCCTGAAACTTCTAGATCGTCAAAGGCAGCGACCCGGACATAAGTACCGGTGCGAGGACACACATCGTCGGGGCGGCCGCTTTGTTGCGCAGCTTCTACCCCATACGGAACACGGAGGCGATGGGACTCAGGGGTCTGCTGCAACTATGCTATTCTCTGGTATTTTATTCTCCACGTCCCTCTCGCATATCTCCCTTCCACACCTCTCTCCCATCCCTATCAACCAACCAACCAACCAACCGAACGGCCCCAAAAGAGAACCAAGACGAACAAGAAACCCCCAACCAGCCACTGACCAAAAACCCCCCTCCCTTACCTCCAGCTCCTCTCCTGTGTAGTAGCAAGGATATCACTCCCCCCAGCCTTCACGGACTGGGTAAGCCTCGCGTCCAAGACGATGCCGGCGGTCGAGCGGCCCTCGACGCACCTCCTCCCCGTCGTGATCCGGCTCGTACAGCTGACGTCGGAGCTGCGGGGGCGGACGTACGCGGACGCGGCCGACGCGGACGGCGAGGCGTGCAATGTCCTGCGCCAGCTAGCGGGCATGGACGCCGAGATGGAGCGCTGGGAGGCGTCGCTAGCGGGCTACCCCAAGTGGTCGTTCCGGACGGTGCAGGGGGACGAGACCTTCCCCCCGCAGGCCTGCTTCCGGAGGCGGTACCACGTCTACGCGGACAACTGGACGGCCCGCATCTGGAACCACTACCGCTGGGCCAGGCTGCTGATCGCCTCGGTCGAGCTCGAGTTCCTCAGGGGCCACCCCCTGGCCGGCCGCTCCCTGGGCGTCACCGCCGCAGAGGAGGAAGGCATCAGGTGGACCATCGTCCGCATGGCCGGGGACCTGCTCACCTCGGTGCCGACACACTGGAAGCACCCACTCCTCGGCGCCCCGCAGCGCGAGAGGCTCCGGTGCGTCGGCGGCGCCGGCACGGGCTCCTCGGGCATACCGGGCATGCTGTTCCACGTCGACTTCGCCGCCTCGGCCCCCGGCGTGCCTGCCGAGTACGTCGAGTGGGCCCTGGGCATCCTGGACGCCGTCTGGGCCGAGACGGGCATGCTGCAGGCCCGGACGCTGGCCGCGGACCTGAGGCAGCGGAGGGCGGCGAGGGCGGCGATGATGACGATGGCGAGGACGGCGGTCAAGACGGAGGTGCCATCGCCGGGGGTTGGTGGTGGCGGTGGTGGCCCGGGGGAGGAGGAGTTGGTGGTGGAGGATGGGCTCGCCGGCGGGATCGACGAGCTTTTGAGCATTAGGGTCAAACACGAGGATGAAGTGTGGAAGGCAGAGAAAAACGTCTAGGTCAGGCTCGGACAAGCGACGGAAACAAAAGGTGGGAAGCCATCATGGTGGATATCACAGGATGGGGGAGTCACGTCCTTGGGCAGAAAATAAAAACATGAGAGGAGTCTGGCTTGGTTGGACGTTGTCTGTCCCTGGGTAAGCAGCGATCTGGTGATGGGCATATCCCCTTTGATTTTCGGATGGGCCTTCAGTCTCTCTCCTGTCTTTATCTTTAGAGGCTGGGCATATATGCCTGGGTTTCCCTTTTCTTGTTTATATTTACTCTTGATTCATACTGATTCTTGATGACGGGTTGGCCTCCTTTTTTCTTTCTCCCTTTGTTCATTGTTTAGACGCACGCCCCCGATTCTGGAACAGGCAGAGACGACCCGTTCTTTATCTGAGTATAGACTAACCCAGTATCTTCCCCTTCTCGTGAGATTCGCGGCTGAGTACCTAGGTTGCGCCACGATAGGAGTGAACAATCAAAACAAGGTACAACTGTCTAGTAGGTACCCTCCATCCACGGGAGAATCACACTCCACCTCATCAACATTAGATGCCAAGAAGCCATATACTTTGATTTTATTTATTCATACAACTCATGAAGTCGTCACAAATAGCCACGCCTACAGTCAGTTCAGATGTACCCAGACGAAAAAAAAATATCCAGTCCCTCATCCTCCGGCGTCCCCTTCCCAGGCTCCCCTTCTCAACTCCCACACCGATCTAGCTGCCACACAACAGATGGCGGGCAGACAAACAAGCCCAACAGCCCCCAGACAAGGAAGGCGTGGTGAAAATCACGACGTCACGCTCAGGCGCCGCAAGGTCGACTCCAGGATGTGAAGCTCCATCGCCAGACGGTCAACCGCATGACCATGATCGTGTTCATGCTCATGCCTATGCTCATGCCCACCACGTGCAGCACCGCCGCCGCCATCACCACCGAGCTCGATGCCCTCGCGGTCCCCCCGGAACCCCTCGACGGCGCGCAGCAGCGGCAGGACGTACCTCTCCTCGACGGCGGCCCTCATGCCCGCGGGGACGCACCTGTCCCTGAGGCCGTCCCCCTCGAACAGGAGGTAGCCAAAGTTGGCCGCCTGCTGCACGAAGGCCGAGTTCTGGGCCCACCATTCGGCGAGGCTCTCGCGGTCCATCTCGCGCACGAACTGCATGTCCGGGAAGATGCAGTACTGGAGCTGCTCGATTGCCTCGCCGCCGGCGAAGACGCTGGTGGTGGTGGTGGTGGTGGCCCCGCCGCCGTTGCCGTTGCTGCCGCCTCCGCTGCTCACACCACTGCTTATCCCCAGCCCGACAGAGACCCTCCGCCCGGCCTCGCCGGCCGCGACGAGCTCCTCCTTCAGCCACGTGACGGCGCACGCCTTGAGCGCCGCGAACATGCAGTTCTCCAGCAGGTCCTCCAGGATCCTCAGCCGGTCATCGTCGTCCGGGTCGGCGTGCAGGACGAGCCCCGCCAGCGACGAGGCCGCGCTGCGCACCCCTAGGTCTGGGTGGTAGACTGAGCAGAGGGTGAGGAGGTGGTGGTACGGCATGAAGGCCGGGGTTGAGGCGGACGCGTCGCCGTCGTCGTCGCCGTCCTTGTCCTTGTGACCGTTGCCGCGAGACTCTTCCCCGGATGGTCCTGATCCTGCCCTCGTCGTCGTCGTCGTCGGCGCTGGCGGGAGCAGCCTCCCTTCCCTCTCCATCCACAGGCCCAGCGCCAGGGCCGCCTCGATGACGCCCGGCCGGCGGAGGATCACGCCCTGGGCGTCGTCCTCCATATACCTCTGCACCAGGGAGAAGTGGTCCGGGAAGATGTAGATGTCAGGCTTGCGCCCGTTCGTGTGGGCGCCGAACACGGTTGAGGAGAAGACGGTGTAGGCGAGGAGGCAGACTGCGCCGCCCGTCGGGAGATGTATCTCCCTAGAGGGGTCGAGCTCATCCTCGTCGGGCAAGGTGTCGGTCCGGATCGGCTCCCTGCAGACGGCAGAGAGGAAGGTGCGGGAGCAGGCCGAGAGGCCAAGGTCGCGGGCGAGGGCCTATTGGTGTTGGTTTAATAGGGAGAAGGGGGGAAGAGAATATCGAGGTTAGCAACACAATATAAATAACAGCAGACTCAGGGTCCTACAAGTTGGTATGCATGTCACTCACAGCCAGCTGCCCAACAATGGCGTCCCTCCCGAGCAGGTCCCCCTCCTCCTTGTACCTCTGCAGCGCCGTCTTCTTGCCCGGCACGACCCTGCCGGGGTTGTACGTCTCGACGAGCCGCTGCGCCCAGGCCATCCTGTTGGCGTCGACGAACCTCTCGAGGATGCCGAGCACGAACACCAGCAGGAGCCTCTGCTGGACCCTGTCCTCCTCGTCCCTGCCCAAGGACGAGGCCGGGTCGGCGGCGTCCGCCTCCGGGTCGGGCGCGTTCTTGGACGCGTCCCCGTCCTTGTCCGGGTTCGCCACGTTGACGCTCGACTTCCTCGAGGGCAAGGGGGGTCTAGCCCGGTTGCCAGCCAGGGACTGCACCAGGTTGATCACCGAGGCAGTCATCTGCTGGTCCTGGGGCTTGTAGGCGTGCGAGACGGTGAGCAGGGTCGAGGCCAGGAATCGCGAGGGGTATTTGGTCTTGATGCGCCGGTGGAGAATCGCGAGCATGCCGAGGAGGGTGATGAAGCGCCTGGCGGGGTCGGGACTCGTTGCTGTCGCTGTTGTCGATGTTGTTGCTGTTGCTGTTGTTGTTGTTGTCTTTGTCGTTGTCGTTGTCGTTGTCGTTAACTTTTCTGTTTCCCATCCGTCCTTTGCCTTGTCTTCCTCGTCGCTCGTCGCTACATCGAGCACGACATCGTCATCCAGTTCTTCGTCCTCTTCCTCCTCGCTGTCTGGGAACCCCTCCAGCACCTCCAGGGCCTTCACGATCACCTCGCGCGGGTTGCCCAACCGGGCGATCGTCTCCAGGCACTCGTCGCTGCCGGGGATGGGCACGAGGTTCTGCACCAGGTCCCAGCCAATCTCCTGGGTTAGGCTCGCATCCTGGAGGATCTCATTCAAGGTTGGGAGGATCTCCGGGCTGAGGAATTTCTCGACAATGGTCAGGTAGGTGAAGTTGTCTGTCGCAGGCGGCCTGGACTCCAGCAGGGCCTGAATGGCCAGGGATTTGTCATCTGTTGGATCCATGTCTTCCTTTCCACTTCTTCTAGGTGCAGTCTCTGCCTGGATTCCCTTATTCGTTATCTATGTCTGGTCTTCTTTCTCTATTTTCTGGATGAGGATTATAAGGGGAGGGCGGGAATCGAATTCACGAGACGTGAGAATTGGCTTTGTTGTGCCTTGGGTGTGACGCCAGCGGCGGAGGCAGACGATATGGATTGGTGGGCATTCTGGACGATAACCCCGCAACAGGCCAATGCTGGCGTCACCACCAACCCGACATCCACTGCCTGTGTAGGCCCCACCCGATAGGTGGACGGGCTGCTCAGAGTTCAGAGATACCAAGGTATATATCAACGTGAAATCAAGCTGCCAACTTGAAGGAATACAACAGGAATGGTTTTTGTTGTGGATTTTTTATTTTTTATGGATGATAATTTGCAATGCAAATTATGCCAAATTGCCAGTTAAGCTCAACCCTAACGCCCCAATCATGAAACTTCAGTTTACACCGACAAGAAAATGATCCCAGATCCCACGCTATTTATCTATACAACACAAACGCAATCTCTACAGCGGCCACTCTGGCAATTGATTGCGACCAACCCAACGTGAAACCAAACCAAAGAATCAATCAAGCCTCCCTCTTCTTCCCCCAGCTCATCCTCTTGCTAGTCCTCAGCATCCAGCTCCAGTGCTTCCAGGGGTCCAGGACGAGGGCCTGCATCTCCACCACGTCGGTGTCCCTGGGCCCGACGCTGGCGAGGCCGTACTCGATCGCCAGGCGCCCGTACTTGGTGGCCAGCCAGGGTTCGCCGACGCCGTTCCACTCGATGGCCGCGTACGTGAAGGCCTCGTACAGCATCAGGTCGAGCCGCTCCTGCTGGTACAGGCTGACCATGAGCTCGGCCATCTGGGGCGTCGCCCGGGACTCCGTGGAGTAGTCGTGGAACTCGCGCCGCAGCTCCGCCATCTGCTCGAGCCGCGCGTCCGACGCCTCAGCGATCTCGTCCGACTGCGTGCAGAGCGAGCAGCCGCAGGGGAAGCCCCACGTGCGGGAGAGCTTTGCAAGCCGGTCGGCCTGGTTTTGGAGGGGGCTGTGTTTTTTGGGGTTCGGCCCTTGTCAGCATCTATTTGTATGTAGGCCTTGTAAAAAAAAGCTGCCGGGAGAGAGGGCGGGGGGAAGGTTACTCACTCCATGTATGACAGCGTGATCTCCTCGCCAATGGCGATGGGCCTCACAGCATGGATGTGCTGCGTCAGCGTCTCCGCGTCGTAATAGTAGTCCGCGTTGGGCCTGCAGTCGTGGTTCATCCTCGAGATCTCGGGGAAGACGACGTAGAAGCCGTCTTCCTCGTCGTCGTTATTCTCGACGTCGAAGGCATTGGTTGCCAAGATGCGGTCCACCGTTTGGTAGTGGCCCTCGGTGTGGCTGTGCGTCGACAGGTTCATGAACTTGGCTCTGTGCATGCTCGGTAGGAAGTCGATGGCCGCCGCCTGGATCTCGTGCACGTCGGCCGTCTGCAGCGCCTCGAACGCGCCGTAGTCAATCATGATGGAGGCGGTCGCCGACATGATACGGTCGCCACGCTGCATCGGTTTCATCGCCACCAGACCAATCCCTTTGCCTGGCACTTTGACCGACTGGTACACGGGCTCGTAGTCAGGGTCCAGGTCCCTGTTGACCCCCTCCACGGTTTCTGGGTCCGTAAAGGCCGGGAGGGATGAGAAGTATGCCGCACGCTTGGGCGTTGTTATTATCGATACCCCCCTATTGCCCGCGAAGCTTAGGTCCGAATAGACGCAGTACTCCTTTGTGCCGTTTCTGGCGCAGGGGGACGAATATGTCCAGTGTTTTGATGATGCTGGGCTGCCCGAGGAGAAGTAGTCATCTTCATCGTGGCCGTGGTCATGGCCGTACCCGTGCCGGTGGCTGTGGTGGCCGTGTTGATTTGATACCAGGCCACATACTGGGTTCGAAAGTGGTGGGAACGAGGGCGGCAGCAGTGGTGATCGACATATCCCGACGTTGAGGTGGTTTGTTATGCTTTCACGGGCGGCGGAGACAACAGTCGCCGCTGCGCATAATGAAATAACTTGTGTAGGCTTCATGGTCTCTTCACGATAAAAAGTTCTTACGCACTCAATGCTCTGGACGTATAGAGAAGTTCGAGAGCTCGAGAATAGCCGCCGCCATTTCCAGCGGGAAAGTTGTATTATATGTTACAGCTATCCAAGCTTTGACGCTTATTTGGGAAGGGGTGTGACAGCCAAGCCAGGAACAAACAGGGGGCTTGGGGAAGCTGACTTGGCTGGCAACAAGGAGCCTGGGGGCATGTCTTTGGGCATTGGCAAGAGAAGCCGAGCAAGGGTAGGGATGAGAATCGTGAGATGGGACATTGGGATGTGGTTCCAGAGACTCGCAGGGGCGAGGCACGGGAGCGAGGTTCCATCAGGGGTGTATTTTGTTAACCACAGAGGAGGCAGGGAGGGCGCTAGCCCATAATACCTGCATCTCACTCTCTCGGACATGGTGGCATTTTCCCCAGTGGCGGGTGCATTGCATCAGGAGCCCGCTGGAGAAGACAAAATACGTACCGGAATAATCGCTGCAAAGCCCGGCCTAAAATAGATTGCAACTTTTGGAGGGTGGGGGGAAGCCCGGCTGTG
The DNA here is from genome assembly GCA_003049395.1 of Pseudohalonectria lignicola. Classification (NCBI taxonomy): domain Eukaryota; kingdom Fungi; phylum Ascomycota; class Sordariomycetes; order Magnaporthales; family Ophioceraceae; genus Pseudohalonectria; species Pseudohalonectria lignicola. Next base: position 89,401 of record PYSP01000107.1, read on the forward strand.
AGGCACACTTGGCGAAGCTATTACAATGGTGGGGACCACCACAAAGATCCGAAGCCAAACAAAGCACAGATTGAGCAGATGGGAAACGTCTTTCCCTTCTTCCAAAATGTCTCAACAACTCTGATTGAGTTTCTGTCAAGTCTCGACTGATCCATAGCCCGACCGGCAGGTGGAGGCGCCAGGGGCCCGTTGGCTGCTACCGATGCTTGTCCAAACGATATTAAACTTAAATTCAATTCGGAGAGACGGGGCCTGGGGGGTTCCAATCGTTCCCAGTCAGACTTGGCTGGCTAGGCCATCAAGCCAATGCGGCCCAGGGGAGGGTCTCAGGATTGTCGCAGCCTCTCCAGATAGTGCAGCTGGTCGGCGCAAGGACGGATGAATAGCCCCTGGAAGAAACACAAGTGGAAACAAGATCTTCCAGAGAACCAGATCAGCAACACACTTCTGTGAGCCGCAACTGAGAGTTACCTACCGTCCAAATCCCATCCGCGCTGGAATGACCAGACAACCAAACAACCAAATAACTAGACCAGTCGCTGACAGCCTGCTCACTTATTTGCTAGGTATGTAGGTCGATCAGGCACTCATTAGGGATACGCTACGATAACAGAACTCTGATAGCGACGATGGCACGGCCATTCACAGAGTGACGGCTTCATGAAAGTGATGAAACACTTTGTTGTCTTGGCGAGCGGTGAGGGACGCTGCCCTAAAGTGTGTTGGGGATCCTCTGGAGCCCCAAACGCCCCACATGCCTTCACGAGCCCCCGTCTGTTGGCGAGAGTCGGGGGATTCGAGCATTCAAGCTTATTCTAACCTTCTCAGTCTCCTCTTTCCTGATGTCTCGAACTTCCATTCGCCCCTCTTGTTTGGCTTCTTTCTCTACTGGAGTCATCTTTTGTCATTATTTAGTTGTTGCAGTGCTCAGCCCTGATTGTTCACCAGTGCCCTGAGAGAACTGCGGTAGGTACTCGCTGCAGGCGATCACCCGTCTGATGTGATGCCCAAAATCCCGGGTCCCCAAAAATTCACCACCAATGATCGCCGGCACGTTGACCCATGCGCATCTGCTGTTTACGCCCAGTTTACCCAGGCCTCTTGGATTGCCCAGTTGCGGCGACCCTCATTTTTCTTTCCGACACTAGATAGCGAGCTGCCCGATGATGAGTTGCTCGATGACGAGACTCGGCCGCCTTCTAGGCCAGATGCGGTCGCCGGGCGACGTTCGCCGTCCGAGATTATGTTGACGCGTTCGACTGATAGAGGCCGTTCGTCAAGGCGAGATGTTTGGAGCGAGGTGGGTTGAGGAAATCCTTATCGTCCCTACTGATTGCCAATTGGGCCACTTCATCTATCAGGATCCACGGTGAACGGTCTCCCTGTCTCCAGGGTCCAGCGGAAAATCCCCATGGACGACCGCGTGGCCGTCGAGTATGCAGACAATAACCCGGAATAGGGTTTTGCCAATATAACCTGCCGCTCCTGCCGCTTCTTGCCCACATCCCGGTGGACAACAATTTGGCATAAGGGCAAGGTTTTGATATGGGCGTGCCGGTCATTGGCTCTCCGCCGGCGTATCGTGGCATCACACTGATAAATAAAAAGGTCTTTTCTAGGCCTCGCCTGGATAAAGTAAGAACCGGAGGGCAGCCTCATGCCAATTCTGACGTGTGTGCACATTGACGACCGCCCAGCCCACGAACGCTTCTCTTGTCGCTTATTGTCTCTTATCTCTGGCCTCGTAGCCTCTGGCGGCTAGCTTCCTGTCTCCAAACTCGGTCCTAAGGCTTGGGATGCCGCTCGTTCCGTTCAACCTCCAGATTTCATGTTTCTCTCGAGTTTTCGTGATCGGGGGCACTCCAGGTTGCACACGTGACACAGATAGGTGTCACACCCAAGGCCGTGGTCACCACAGAACGCTCCTCCCTCCGGTGGGAGGGTGGAAGGGCGGAAGCGAAGGTGGCGGTCGCGTCAAGGGGACAGACAACAAGGTCTCGATATTTGCGAAATCCCTCGGCTGCGGTCGGGAAATTCCCCCCCTGGGAATGCAGGGGGGTGACATCTAACGTCAAGTGGCTATCCGAGTACTCTCCGATATGTCAGGCTGGTTCATAAATACACCAGAACAATAGGAGCCATCCAAATCTGCGAGGAACTGTGTTTTTGATAGCACTTCAGGGCCCAGCCTTCTCGTTTTGTTCAATGTAACATTACACAAAATTGCACACCGATCAACCCACGCATGGAGAGCCTATGGTTGGTATCGGATGGCCATTTCCCCCCTTGCCAGCGAGGGAACTAATCGCAATATATGTCACGCAAAACTTAACGACTCGTTCTCGGCTAGGGGCCCTCGAACCCCTCTGGTTCCTTTCCCAGGATGCCGCCCGCCCGAAAAGCCTTCTGTTCATCAGCATATACCCGTTCCACCCGGCGAAGCCAAGCCTCAGGAAGACGGCGGGTTCCTAGCGGAGCCCTCCGGCTCTCTGTACCCCTCGTGTTTCTTGTGACCTCGTGTCCCCGTATCAGGGACATGTTCCATCCCCTTCGTCAAGGCATACAAGGTTGGAAAGCGGCGGTATGGAGCATCCCTCAGGGGCATCGTTCAGAGGTAATCCCCGGCCCGTTCCGGTACTAGGTGGGTCGAGAAGCCGTACGCCCTTTCGTCGTGTTGGGCCTCGTGTGCTCAACCTGGCCCCGCCGATGACCTCGATGGTGCACCCCCCCAACCATGGCAAGGTGACGAGCACTCGGTCGAAGGCGAGGCTAGGTTTGGCAAGCTTAAACGAGAGGAGACCGCCGCGGCGTCGTCGGATCCACCTCGGAGGACCAACCGGAGGAGAGCAGCTCGGGTTATTCAGCGGTGTTAGTCACTGACTGACCTGCTGCTGCACAGCGTATCAGTGCCGTTTGTCCCGATGGTTCTTTACGCAATCTTACTGGTGGAGACTCTTGCGCCGACCGCATCTTGCTTGTTCATGGAATCTGACGCCGCCTTTTGGGCGGATGTGTCCTGTGTCCTTCTTCTGGGCTCAGCTCGTCATCAGAGATCGGCGGCTGAGGGTCTTGTGCGCCTCACACTAGCTTGTTCAGGCCACATGCCGAACGCTATTCCGGTGAGGAGAATGGTCAGTTCTGGGAGTAAAATTACAGCCATGTGTTCAAGACTACGGCTATGGTGACGGAGCTGACCAATATCCCATGTGCAGATGCCCAAGGTTCCACATGTGGCTTTCCGTGAAACCGACTGACGATGACACCGCTCCTTCCCCACCACACCGCTCTCAGTCCTGCCGCTCACCGTGATCAGGCACGATCTACGACCGCACGTGTGGCAACCGGTGAACAAACTATGAGAAAGGGCCAGGAGGAGGACGGATCTACCCCCGACGGTCGCATCGATCTTCAAATCCACAGCATGGCCGTGTACTGACCCGTGGGAATCACTCGATATGGCCCGAGGCAACCTGTGATGTGTTATGTCACCTGCGAATCAAGTGCATATTCTAGAATAAGATAAGACAGGGTAGGATGGCTTGGCATGTGGTGTTCATGCGGTGCTCCCCGGGCTGTGGAACTGACAACACAGTACCTACAACAATACCTACAACAGTACCTACCTACAAGCGGAACAGTTGAGCAGCGGTAAGTATATCAAGATATGTACATGGGCAAATATAATTAGAAATGATCAAGGATAGTGATGGAAATGATATGAAAGGTGGTAGCATTTCTGGTCCAGTGTAGTTCTCTAAAAGCAGGTAAATAGAAGTACTCGGGAGTTCAATGAACAATCAGATATCGACCAATCGACCCGGTGACAGAGTCGAAGTAGCTTCAGCCCACGCCCTCCCGCGGAGAGACGCCAGCATGAGACACTCAAGAAGCCACCTACAAACATCTATTAGTTATTGAGACAGCGTCCGACTAGACCTGCCACTTACTTGATCATACCAAGGAGGCAAAAATAACATCGGGTAAAAAAACCGGTCAGTATCCGCCTCTTGACCGAGCCAACTATAAGATAGTAGTAGCTGGAATAACGGCACTTCCATTCTATCAAGAACTGCCTCAAGGATATAAAAAAAATGACGTGAGAATGGCAGGTCTGAGGTGCCTGGTCCTCACGCAGAGAGGACCGGGGATCAGGCTCCATTGACTGACGATGTTAGTAGGTGATCAGTAGGCTGACCACAGCAAACCATGGGGAAGAGTAGAGCGGCGACGGGGAGAAAGCAGCATACAAGGATCTCTTGGCGACGGCTCATTGACAGGGGGAGCGTCGTTTTCTCCCTTCTTGTCAATTTTCTGGGGCTCGGTTTGGTCCCTACTCATGGAAAGCTGTGGGAGCGGGAGAGCCATGGCGGTCATGTCTAGGAGGATTCGAGACGTAAGTATGTGTTCCGAAGCAAGGATGGCCGGTATCGTGGACGTCACTTACTGTCAGTCGAGGGCTTCGTTGCTTGGTCCTTGATGGTAACAGAGAAGCAAAGATGACGGGTTAAAGATCTTTTCTTCTTGGAGGCTGGCGACTTTACGTTGAAGAGTGCTTGGGAGTCTCCGTCTGTGACCAGCAACGAGCAAAGGCCCGCCCCATTCAGGAGGAGGGGGCCCGCCTTCTTATAGACATCCTTGAAAGGTGTCCGCCAGTAGCGAAGTCGTCTCCCCCGTCTGTCACATGGCGCCACTGAGATCGCGATTCGAGGTTCCCGCTCTGATCCTCCCGGCTGCACTTTCCGCATCGGAGATCAAGGGGGGAAAGATTGGACGATACGACGCGCGCCATCACAGGGTCTCATCTGAGCTCAGGACGATCTGTCATCTCCAAAGGATGGATGCCAGAAATAAGAACAATACTCTCCTGCGGGCTGCCGAGAATAAACCGTATGGCAGCCACTGAGAGCCATGACATAGAAGACACCGAGGCCGGACGAGGCCAATGAAGCTCGAGATGTGATACTCAGCCTGCAGCTCGTTCGTCTGAAATATCACGTCACCAGCCCGGGGGCCAGCTGCGGGCGTGGGAGGCAGTTATCAGACGACGAGCAAGGTGACATGCCCCATATCACAACCCGCAGGAACTCGAAGGAAGTTGCAAGTAGTCGCGGGAAAAGGGGGGAGGCCGATGCGGTGCGGGTCGGGAACGTTACACAACCAGACCATGGGACCATGCCAACAGCGCGCCAGCAGCATGCCTCTGATGGTACTGGCTGATAGTGAGCTTTTTTCATGCATGATCATGAACCTAGGATACGCCCGTATGGGCGAATGTCGGATAGATAAGGGCGGCCGAAACGGGCGTGACAGGGGAAGCTAACGGTGAGCCTCGTCGACGATAGCTACCTAGGCAGGTAGAGAGGCAGGCAGGCAGGTAGGTAGTCGAGGTTGCCAATCATGGAGATACTAACTGGATGACAGACTGCCGCGCAATTCCTGCCTCTGCCTCTAGGAGCATAAGCTTGTGGCAGTGTGGCTCAATATATTGCGGACGTGGCCCTGTCTCACTTGCCGTGTCTGACCGACAGGTAAATGGCAGTCAGAGGCGAATACTGCTTTATCGCGAATTGTCTGCAATCGTCTGCAATCGGCCGGCTTCCGACGGCTGTTCCAATCCAACGAGGCATTCGTATGGCACGGCATCGTTTTTCTCTCTCTTCAAGCAGCCTGCTCGAGGGCTGGATCGCGAGATACTTGAGTGACTCTCACAGTCCACAGCAGCGACAGCAGGACAGCATATCGGGGAAACGACTGGCTGGAATTGACCTCCGACGGAGGCGAAGAAGGTCAATCCCCTCCCCTAAGAAGTCGCAACAGAAAGGCGTCCACGCTAATCTCCAACACTCCCCACGCTTGAACGACATCAGGCCGCGCCTCTATTCGTCCGTCTGGGGCGACTGACCTCAACAATCAAACTGGCATACAGGCCATCTTGGGAAACTGTTGCCGGCGACGCCTCCGCATCTAATTGGATCAACAGCGAGACATCTCCCACTCGAGAATCAAGAGAGAAGAAAGATCATTATGATCTCAGACAGCATGACGAACCGATATCCTCCCCATCTTAAAGAAAGGGGAGGTAAGGAGGCGAGGCGAGGCGAAGGAAGCAAGAAGGCGCCAAAGCCAAAGGACAAGAGGAATCCACGAGCAAAACGAGGCAAACGGAGGAACACGTCTTTCGAGCCAATACATGGCCCGGAAGATGGCCCGAGGATGTACGACAAAGAAAAAATTGAGCAGACAGACGGAGAGCTCGAGGCCAGGTTATGGAATGCGTAGATTCCCTGCGAGGTAGGCAAGCAGGTACCTCGGCAAGCTTCTGCAAGTGTTGGGGATACCGTCCGGGCAAGCAAAAGCGGGGTGTGGTCGGCAATGCGGCCAGTCGCGAGAAGCTCCCTGCGTCCAGCGCAAGTGAAGACGAGATTTCCTCAAAAGGTTTCCCTCTGGCACTCAATATGACCGACAGCAGATGGGAGAAGACTGGTAGCCGGTTGATTTTATGGTGCGAAAAAGTGTGAAGGAGAAGGAATCAATCACAAAGAGACGTTGAACATGAGGCTACAGGCATCTAAGCGACTCGACCGGCTCCACCATGAAAGATTGCACGTGACTAAGCGTCAAGCGGCTTGAAAAATTTCTGCACTTAGTCGAAAAGGAAATCCACAAGCAAGATTCGCTGTTCATCTTTCTTTCCCTTTCTTGTTCATCGCACCCATGATTGATCAAAGTCTCATAACAGAGCCCGCTAATGCTCCTAGTCTAATCTGATATCTGCCCTGCTCTCAAGATATCATGACGGCAGTTGCTTAACAGATGCGCGCCAGGTAGGGAAACACTTGGATAGGTCAATATGAGGGCCCATCTTGCTCGGCTGTGACCATCAACCACATCGTCGTCAGCCAGGCACTTGCTTGCTCAAGACGACTCCTGCAAGAGAAATTATCCCCATCATCTCTTTCACCTCTGTTCCCATGGTCGAGTAATATGACCACACAACCATATCCACGAATTGCCTGCCTCTGTGCCATCATCAATGCGCAAGAAGGTTAACTTTATTATATCGTTCGCAGTGGAAGAAAAACCCAACGGCCTAGACAGCCAGTCCAATCCACCCTGCTGGCGCAGATCCAAGTGCGTCAACGGGACTAAATAGGACAGACATCTTGATGCGGGAAACTCTTGCTAGCTGGATGCCTTCTTTTTTCACTTCCTTTCTGAGCGGGAAAACACAGAGGAAACGCTCTACATTTTGCGTCGGACCTGATTTCATACGGCTGACAGTGATTCGTAGTTGCACCCAAGCACAGGAGAAGAGTTGCCTTTTGTTCAAGATATCTCCTCCATACTAGATGTATCCTCATGATTTGCTCAGTTCTTTAGATTCTGCAGACAAGCAATGTTATCTCCAAACGAAAAAAAGCAAGAAACTCCAAAGTGACAATCACACGCCGAAGGCAATTGCCATCCAATACATTGCAAGCACATTATGCCCGCGCTTTACACTCATTCCGCTCCCCGTCTATAGTTACCATCCAAATACCCAATCATCACAAAAATCATCTTTTTCCATTCCACATGCAAGGATGAAAAAAAGGTAGAGGTAGTAAACGCGTAGGGAGACATGCCACCACGAAGACGAATAAAGGAGCAAAAGTATGAGAAAGAGAGAGAGAAAATTAACAAGAGGTAGGAATGGGAAGAGCGGTAAAATCCGGTTCAACTTTCAAGCAGGAAGTGTAGACCAAGGAAAGAGAGCAAGAATTTGGACAGCAGGCGGGCCGAGTAGTCCATGCTCATATTGCGCGTGATGGGGTGTGCCTCCTGAACGCTGCCGAGGGGGAACGGGTTCATGATCAACCAGTCCAGCTCACCGTCTGCAGAGGGAAGAAGAAAAAAGGAGCGAGTTAGTGACCTTGTTGAACCATGATCCTTTGACTGAGTGCATGAAGGGAAAAAAGAAAAGAAAAGAAATACTCACAAGAGTCATCCAGCAACCTCCTCAGCTCCCTCACCATCTCCGTCCCGGCAGAGTCCAGCTCCCCCTCGAGCAGCGAGTCGTCGGCGAGCGGATTGAACGACTTGGCCGAGGCGTCCGTCGAGTGCGTCTGGTAGATCTGGTGGAACTGGTAGGCGAACTGCTGGAAGGGCATCTTCTCCACCTCGGTGTTGATCTTGAGTATGTCGCGCCGCACGAACTGGGCCGCGTACTTGTTGCGCCCGTTGACCTCGTTCTGCGACACGGCGAACACGTCGTTGGTCACCTCCACCTCCTCCATGTAGAGCGTCAGCACCAGGAAGGCCGCCAGGCAGGGGATCCACTCCCGCCGCGACTTGGGCTTGAGCGACTTGGAGAAGGCCTCGAACAGGAGCTGCATCTCCCGCTGGCCCATCTCGTCCAGCACCTGCTTGAACTGCCGCGCCATCAGCCGCGCCGTGAGCTGAGGCTGGCCTTGCGGGATGAGCCGCGTGTGCAGCAGCGAGGCGATGGACCCGGGAGTGAGCGTGAGCTGGTGGCTCATCACGTATTGTATCGCGTAGATGAAGAGGGCGCGCTTCACGATGTCGGACTGCAGGAGAGGGGGAAGGATGGCTGGTTAGCGTCTGAAAGATATTGCGTTATTGTTCAGGGAGGGGGGAAACAAGAAAGAAGAAGAAAAAGCTTACTCCAGTCCGCATCGCATATCTCTGCACGATCCTGACCACCTGCCTCGGGATGCTGGACCGCGTTATCCACCCCGTGACAACCTCTGGAAAGCAGGGCTCCTTGATGAGGGCGTTGATGTACTCCCTCGCGACCCTCCTCAGGTCCTCCCGCTGCGAGCCGCCCCCGGCGCCGGCCTCCCCGGCCTCGAGCAGGCCAATGGCGGCCGACGGGTCATACTTGAGGTCGACGTGCCCGTCGGCGGCCAGCGTCTGGCCCCAGTGGTGCAGGATGTCTGGGTTGCTCGGGGTGAAGAAGCGGCCCTTGAGCTTGAGCGTGGTCCGGAACGAGCAGGCCGAGGTGAGCTCGACGGCGCAGTGCCGCTCGGCGCCGTCCACGAGGAACGACTCCACGTTGTCCGCCACGAACCGGGCCATCTCCTCCTTGCGGAAGTGCAGCCGGGTGAAGTCCGGGAAGAGAATGGGCAGGAAGTCCTGGAACTGCCAGCACACGATCTGGGGCACCTGCGTCGTCAACTTCTTGCAGTTACGGCACGGCCGCTCGGCGTCGCACTTGACCTTCCTCGCGTGGCAGCAGAAGCAGGCCCCGACCCTCCGCACCTGCAGCGCGTTCTCCTTGGTCGCGTTGGCCAGCGGTCCTTTGCGGCCCCGCTGCGTCATTCGCGACATGTGCTCGAAGCACTCGAACGGGTTCGGCTTGCCCTTGTGCGCGCTGATCGTCGTGGGCGTCATGATGACGAACTTGTTGGCGGCAGCCGCGAAGGAGCCGGGACTGCTGCTGCCGCTGCCGCTGCTGCTGCTGCTGCCGGCACTGGTGCTAAGGCTGAGGCTGATGGAACTCGACGACTCCGAGCCGCCTCCAGCCTTCCGCTTCTCCACCCTGGCGCCGGAGCCCCTGACCTTGTTGCGGGCTGTGACGATGGAGATTGCCTTCTGCTGCTGCTGCTGCTGCTGCTGCTGTAGCTGTAGCTGTAGCTGTAGCTGTAGCTGCTGCCCAGGCTCTTGCTTGACCTGCGCCAGTGGGGAGCGAGGGCTGGCAGACAGCGACATCGCCGACGGACTCGAGGCCGGGGGCGTCGCGATAGGGGGCGAGGTACCCATCTGCTGCTCCTGGGACAGGAAGTCGTCGAAGACAAACATGGGCGTCTCGTCCTGCGGCTTCACCACCGCCACCCCGCCGGCGCCGGCGCCAGTCGGGCTCCAGGGTGGCACGTTCGCGCCGGACTGGAACGACATGGGGATCTCCAGCGACGAAGGGGAAGGCCCTGCCTGCATGCAGGCCGCTGTCTCGAGGCCCGTGTGCGGCACCCGGCTCGTCGGCGGTGGGACCGTCGCGGCAAGTTGTAAGTTCAGGTAGGCGGAGAAGTCTGGCAGGAGGACGGCACGCACAGGGGTTCTGTGCGTTAGCAGAGAGGCAAACCGGAGAGGGGAAGTGAAGGAACGAAGAAGAGGTGGGGAACAATTGCTGTTCTCCCTATCTCCCTCGGGTCCGATATGCCGATATGCCATACGCACCTTGGAAACTTTGGTCCTCGAGAGGGAACTGCGGTGACACAGGCGAGACGAAGAACTGGCCCGTCTGCATGTCGACACCCCCCGCTGAAGTCACCGTCGGGCTGAACTGGTCCATCGGCGAAGTGACCCCGAATGCCTGCTCCCCAAACGAGACAGCGGGCTGCTGCTCGAGGAAAGGCGATTGGAGCTGTGGTTGCTGCTGCTGCTGCTGGCCCCCTCCGAACGACCCCGCCTGCTCCGGGAACGAGTCCACCTGCTGGTGGTGCTCAGCGAACGAATTCTGCAGCGCAAACTGTTGGTCCTGGTCCAGGAAGAGTGGCGAGGGCGCCGGGGGGGAGGGCTGAGCCATCTGGTGGGCGCTGCTGCTGCCACAGGTGGGAGGCCCGGCGCCGGCGGCGCCTGTCCTCCCGATGATGCCGAACGACCGGAAGCTACCGCTGTCCGGGCTGGAGAAGAACCCTACAGAGCTCGGGTTTGAGGTTCCCTGAAGATCGATGTACGCCCACGACTCGTCGTCCGGGATCGAGTCGGGGGCCTGCATAGGGTCGTACCCGGACAGGGGGGATGCCCCTGCTGACGCTACCGACGCCATTGTGTATTTGGGATGTGGTGGGGTGGATATATGTATCTAGGTTGGGTACCCAGGTAGGAATGCGTCGTGGATGTGTGTGAGTGCTGAACCGTCCGTGTGGGTTATAGACCTCGGTCTGTGGCCTGCGAGTTTCGCGACCGGGAGATGTCTCGGCTGTTGTTGAGGAGGTCGCCTCCGTTCTTCAATATCCGCGCTCAAACTCTCCAGAGAGAGGGTGGAGTGAGAGAGAGGCGGAGGACGAGAAAAAGGGATGTGTCCACTCGAATCAAGCCCCGAATCTCCCCTCTTCTTAAAGAGCAACTGGTGAGCGGGAAAGTCACACAGTTGGAGTGGGCGCGACGGCCACTGCTTGTCCGAAGGATCCCCCGCTCGCTCGATCAGATTCGCCTCGTTTTCAATATGGTGATAACGGTCCCGCCTGTCGCTGGACGCACGAACACGAACACGAACACAAGCACGCTGGCGATCGTACCAGCGAGCACAAGAAGAGGGCAAGATGTGGGAAAAGGCGCACAATCACAACAAAAACGAAGCTAAACTTCTGGTGGTCACTACGTCGTATATTTCCAAGCAGAACGTTGCCCCGTCGTGGGCTGCTGTAGTCGGGGTGGCTCGATTAATGAGGGAACTTGGGAAGTGAGATGCGGGCGGAGCGCCTCGGCGCTAAACCTAATTGGGGACCGACACATCTAATCCGGATACCGACCTGAAGAGCCACCGCCTCCCTTCCTACGTACTCTGTAGCTTCAGCGAGCTTTGGCCGCGGAAAACAGCCAGCTGCACCGTTGCCGTGGATTATGATTATTATTTTTTGCGGCTCAAATTTGATGTGAGGCCGTCTGGGGTTATCGCCCAGTTTTGCCACCTTGGTTTGTCCAACATGCGGCAGTTGCCAGGAAGGCGCACACTTACGGGTATGTGCACTCACCTAAGACCTAGGTAGCACAGGTACTCAAAGCCGTGCCGCATTTGTTACGAATTCGGTAGACACTTTGCAAGCACAGGTAGGTGCTACTACAGGGCAAAGATTTGCTGAACCCGTCATCTGTCACCTCGCTCTCTCTGTCACGTGTCAACCGACCGCGACCCTCCCTTGCCCCCGCTGCGTCACCGTGTGTAGCCCCCGAAAGTTTGGGCGACTGCAGCATTGGTGCTTGGGGCGTACCGACCACGCCGTTATCACCGTCACTCCCACGGGCCCGAGAGTGGGTCTACCACCGATGTGGATCGTTGCCCTCCCCCGTTGGGCCTCCGTATATTGTTTGCTTTTTTGTTTTCACCCAGCAGCACCCTGTACATTGGTATGACGGAAGGGCCCAGCCGATCATGTTTCAACGGGGCGGATGCCCGGAACCTCGGGTACTTGCATCCGGGGGCACCTTGTCAGGCTGTTTCCCTTCCACAGCTGCCCTGTGTAATTTGCCATGCGCCTTGGTGCTTCGTCGCTAGGTCACAAGGGGGATCACATGCGGCCTCACAAGGACAGGCAGAGCGTGACATCCACAACGGCGTGTCTTCCCCGCCTCTTTCTTCCTTCTGGCTTTTGGTCTCACTGCTCACAGATTGCCGATTGGCTCTCAGTCGAAGCACAATGTGTCCTACAGCCTACACTCCTCGGAGACACCAAGGCGAGCCGAGATGAGAAGATAAACAGGGCGGGCATCCGGCGCTTCTCAGTGTGGGTGTGGATGGTCCAGGAGGACCCCAGGTTAGACCAGTGTACCTTGCGCATGGAGTTACTGCTTAGGAATCAGGACCGCAACAAGCAGCAAGAGCAGCAAGAGCAGCGCAAGCAGCGCAAGCAGCACAAGCAGGGCACGAAGATATGTGGTGGCGGCGCAGCTGAAAGAAAGCGATCATACGGTTGAGAGTATATGTTTGACAGCAAACGTCCGTCGTATAACAAAGCCTAGCAACTCCCCGCAAAGCGAACGTGATTAGAAAGGAGAAGGAGGGACGAAGAAGAAGAGAGAAGTTAGCACATTTGAAAATCCAAGGAAAAGAAAGAGAACCCAAAGTAGAGGGTCCCGTTGACGAAACTCCAGCCCACGCCAACAACAATATATAGCGTTCTTAAGAGGTAAAGGAAATAGAGATCCTTCCATTTCGTGTCTGGACACGGTCTGCCGAAATTTATAGAGGCCGTCTCTCATCATCACATGGCACCGAGCCCAACATCCTCTCCCCCATCGTTGTGGTCCTCGAGCACGGTATCCCATAGAGTCGTACATGACTTCGTATCATAAAAGGTAGGCGAGGCAAACAAAAAGAAGAAGAAAGAAATGATAGGAAGGAAACAATTTGTGTCCCCGTCGCCACCTGAAGCTCCTCACCACCCACCCTTTCCCGACGGAAGCAAGGCCGCCGCCGTTCTTGTGGAGGTATAGAAGCCACGTGCTGGAAGTGGTTTGTGTGCCCAAGCATTAGAGTTAAGCAAGCAAAAGGAAAAGATGAACAGAAAGAAAAATGGAAATGAGACAGATCGAGGGGAGCGAGACAGAAAAAAAGAAGATGGGATCGAGGGGGAAAACGTGGGGCCAAAGGGGCATAGTTGTATCCCCCCCAGCATGTGAACAGAGAAGAACGTCCAGACCCAGGAGAGAGCAGGGCGTTGAAATCTGATCAAGGAGGTTTCGAGGTGGGGGTTTGAGCGAAGGCAAAAGAAAAATTACCCATCCCCCCCCTCTACCCTCCCTCAAGACCGAAACCTCGCCGCCGCAGCAGCGGCCCTCTCCTGGATCTGCTTCTCGGTCGAAACGTATAGCTTGTCCAAGTAGTCCATTGCCGGGGCGTCCTTAAGTATCTTGGTGACCTGTATCCCCGCCGAGATGAGCTGCAGTATGTTCCTGTCGTCTTTGAGCGGCCTCGACTGGTGCTTGGCCGCATGCCTCATCTCGAGCGAGTTCTCTAGGATGGTGACGAACTGCTTGATCTGCCCGTTATACAGCACTCGGGCCGGGATCCTCCTCTTGGTGGCCAGCCGTTTCAGCAGAAAGACCCACTCCGTCCACTCCCGGTCCTGCGGCCGCTCCACCGGCCGCATGTCCTGCGTCAGCGGGATCGGGAACTGGTACTTGGCCACGAAGTCGTACGCACACTGCGACAGCCGGTCGTTGACCTGCGTCAGCACGCTGTCCTGCTCCTGCACCAGCAGGTTCGTCGGCAGGTGTGGCAGCTCCCGCTCCTGCATCGCGACGTACTCGGGGGGCGGCCGCTGGAGGAACTGATGCGGGCCGTCGAATTCGTCCCGGTTCGAGGGCCGGCGCTGCGGCCGGCTCTTGTTCTGCTGGGAGGAGGATGAGGAGGAGCCGTGCATCCCCCCGGAGCCCCTGCCAGACGCGCCGCCGGGCGGTGTGGTGCCCGCACTGTTCTCCAGGGAGTAGTCCGACAGGTTGGGTGAGACCATTATGTCGTCCAACGAGTCCGAAGGGGAGAAACGGCCCTGGTGCTGCTGTTGTTGCTGCTGCTGCTGCTGTTGCTGGTGGTCCCAGCTCGTCGGGGTGGGATTATGGTATGAGCCATAGACCGACGCAGGGGCGGCATTGCTGACGTATGATACCCCTGACGGGGCTGGCGGCCTGGAGTTGTATGCGGTATGGGATGCAAACGCGGCTTCCGCCCGGGAGAACTGGTGGCCGGGCTGGTTGCCGCCACCCGGAATGGTTGCGGGAAGATTAAAGGAAGATGTGCCGGGTGCAGTGTACGTCACACTTCGAATAATGAGGATGGTGTTAATTTTAATGTGCTTCCAGGGGGGGCAGGAGAAGGGGATCGAGGGAGGCAGGGGGGACAGGCGTCATGGGAAGGCTGCAGAGGCGTTTGATTGTTTGCTCATGTAAGATGGAAAGCCCCGTAAGGAGGAAGGAAGGTGCGTATCTTACCTCGTCGGCCGATGATAGGGGGCGCCAACAGCTTCAAACACACCGCCGCCATTTTTGAATGGATCACTATAAGCCGGGCTTGAGTTGATTTTCCCTGCAGGTTAGCTTGGAGGCAAAGGAGAAGGATGTCGGTATATTTTGTTCTGTTCTTTTCATTTCTTTTCATTTCAATTTTTTTTGGCTCTCTGTTTCTTTTTTCTTGGAAGGAGTCGGGCGTTTGTTCGGTCCGCACCTTCGAGTATTACCCCACGGTCCGTTGGGATTAACGGACGGAATGTAGGCATAATCCGGTTGTGCCATGTCTCTGCCAACCATGGTGGAAAAGCAGGATTCCAATCACTTCTGGGCGATCCAAAAAACAAAACAAAAAAAAAGGAAATAGAACGAAAAACCAACACAGCGGTTTCGAGTGATTTGGAGGGCCAGAACCAGCGCGTGAGCAGGCAGGAGCAGGTAAACTCCAATGCCTTTGTTGTTGGACCAAACGAGACCCTCTCTCCGGCGCGGAAGAGAGTCAGGAGAGAGAAGAAGAAAAAATTTGCTTCCAAACCGTTGGTGGACTCCTCCGGTTTCCCTCTGTGTCTTGCTAGCGGGTGCTAGTAGCCAGACAATTATCCGATGGCCGGTTGGCCTGTTTTTTTATATTTTTATCGGCAAGATCCAAAGGGCTGCAGAATTTCAGGCATGGGAGAGCCTCAAAATTCCAGGGACCCAAGATTAAAGAAAAGACCTCTTCCTAGGATATCTTTGCTTCGGCGACAGCACTGGCGGTGAATCGGCTTGTGCAGGTGATCGCATCAGAAGTGGACTTTTGGATTACCCAGATCGGGCTCGCCAGTGGTTCCTTGTCCAGATGCTCCGGGTTTTGGGTTCTCTGGGGTTTGGAGATGGAACGGGGGAATCAAGCTAAAATAGTGGCGTTTTTATGTCTTGTTCTAGACAAGTGAAGAGACAGTGGCTTGAGTGGGAAAGGAGTAAGGGGAGCAGAGGGTGCAAAGGGAGCAGAGGGAGCAGACACCCTCCAGGATAGTTGCTTGTTGTCTGTTGTTTGTCTTGGTGTTTGTTTATTCAAGAGTTCCGGCAGGCTTTGTCGACACCGAATATCAAAAGGCAGGAGAGGGCGAGCTCGAGTTTGACTTGGGGGTTTTCAAGGAGGTTCAAGAAGGGCGGAATCAGGGCCCTTAAGGCTGCCGGACGGGATGTTATGTTTTGCGGCGGCACGAAGGGGCCCGGGGTGGCGAAACTGACAACGAAAGGGAGTGGGCGGCATGGGCCAAAGGAAGCACAGGCAGGGAGACAGAAGCTGTCACGATGAGATCAACTTGTTGACGCCAGCTCGCAGCCCGCTTGTCCTGACCAGACTGGTAAGACAGTTGAACAATTCGGTAAGGTAGGTTAGGCGGGTAATAAACCTGGTCTTGCTCGACCTTCCTCGACTTGCGGTGCCTTCTCAACTTGCTTTTACAGGCACCAGCGGGGACCACATGCAGCGGCAGGGACCAGCGGACCTAGAACTGGACAAGGACGGGGCGGGGGGACCGACTCGCTGGCTGGGCGAGCGCTGACTAGGCATGGAGATTTTGGGGACATCGGATGAGAGAGAGAAAACGGTGTCCTGTCAAAATTCTCCTTGGTTCCAGGGCGGATTCGCCCCAGCGAGCTGCAGAGCGCCCTAAAATGTTCCATACGACGTATGGCTCCCGAAAGCCCTCAAAAAACCGCCCCAGAATGCCCTAACTATGGCTCCAGTGACCAGTGGTTCGGCATGGCCTAGGTTAGCCTGTGAGTGTCCGCATGCGCCAGTGATTCCGTGACTCCCTTGATAGCCAGGGCGCGGCGGGCTCTGGGGAGCTCTGAGTCGTGGATAATGCCAGCTCCTGTCTCGTTCCACCAAGTCGGGCGTGGTACAATAGGTCGGCAGTCATTTGAGTGTCGCCTGATTCGCCTTATCCGCCCTATTTCACTGTGACCTAAACTCTGAATGGTGTCCCGCACAGCCTGTCTCGGCCAAAAAGGGTAGCTGGGGACAACAATAATAAATATAAAAACAGGATTTTTTATAAAAAAATCACCGCGCAATACGACACAAGAAAAGACGCATCGGCAGAAGAACCGCCGACGCTACATAGCCGCTTCCTGCTTCTGCTTCTGCTCCTGCTTGTGTAGATCCTCCCAAGCAAGAGAGGGCGTTGACCAACGGAAGCTCAGAACGGGGCGGGCTGCGGGTGGTGCGAAGCAAAACGGGCATCGACAGTTAACCCTTGGCCAGGACCATCCCAGATTAGAGTACCGACACGTCGTTAAGAGATCTGTTCTATAGGCTTAGGTATAGAAGATAAGATCGGCCGCCATTGGACCTCGAGCACTCGCTGGGCTGGTTCTGAGACAGGATAAAGTCATCGTCGCGGTAGTAGGGCACCGTTGGGCAGTGATGAGAGGCGCAAAGGTTGTGGAATTGTTGCCCAAACATCCGATCGGGAAGTGAATAGGCTTGGACTGGATAAGGGGGGCATGGAGGGGAAAGAAGCCCAGGAAGACGGAAAAGTGTGTGTGGGCGAGTGTACACTAGGTACCAGCAGGTATTCAGACGATCAGTATGTGCAGGGAAGTACCTTGCTTGGAAGAGAGCGGTCAAGGCCTTGGACGGGGTGAGAGAGAGTTGGGCAGAAAAAAAAAACGAAAGAAAAACCAGCCCGTGGAGCCCAACTTATGCCTTGATGCCAGATGCGAGAATGAGACTCGCCCAATCGAGTCTTCCCGCATGTGTGCTTAACATGTGGCCGGATCCAATCTGAGGATGGGCAATTGAAACAGTCCAACAGCAGACAAGAGAATGAATGTCGGCATGCGTGTCAATAAGTAACCGCGTGTGCAACGACCTATCAGATCCAGGTGTCGCAGTGCTCGGGCGAAGCCAACTCTGCCTGGTGAACTGTCTCCTTTGGATATCGCCATGAATCCAGAACCTGACCCATTATAATCCATCAGCGATTCATTGAATGTTGATTATTCGCATGCGCTTGCTAAAGGCGCTGTGGTCCCTGCAGGAGAGAAAAGGGGGAAGAAAATGGAATCGCTCGGCATGTGCGCTGTGGGTACAATAACTTCGCGTCGAAGCTGGGAGAGCCTTGATGGGAAGGCTGATTGAGACAGATCGATGTAGGATGGGCGGGCTTTCCTGGTCCTTTGACGAGACGAGGCCGATTGATACGTCGGATGCTGTGCAGCCTTGGGCACTTTCAGAGTAGAAAAGCCAGAAGCCCAGAAGCCCCGAGGGACAAATTGAGGGAGGTCGAACTCTACCTGGTAGCACGGCAGACAAGAGCGACCGTCTGTTTGTACGAAGTAGTAGGTAGGTCACCTAGTCTCAATTGAAAAAGGCTTGATCTTCTTCTTTTTTTTTCTACTCCTTCAAGCCTCAGGCGTCCCATACAATTTGCTTGATCACGCTGATGACAGGCGGGGTGCCTGTGCTTGAGCGGCCTTGTTCTATCTGCAGGCCATCAGGCATCAACGCAATCCGAGATTAACCTGTCGAGGGACGTTCGAAGAACATGTAACCCGGCTCTCTGATTTATTGACGTGACCTGAGGATTCTGCCCGGATGCCATCAGCGTCTACTCTACTGACAACTCCTCACTGCTCCATGAGCGCCATCTTCGGCAGTCGGAGGGAACCTTGGTCCAGCAATACTCCTCAATGTTGTTGATAATTGACCGACTTAGAGCTAAGGTCATTATTTCCGTACGACGTATACCTCTGTACGTGCGATGACTAGGTATTCTGTAGAAGGCACCAGGACCACGAGGCTCTGGAAACGTCAATACCACCGGCACCTGCCTACACCAAGATCTAAGCTACCCCGGTGATTCCAGTGAGTCCCTGGCTTGCTTTAGACTACATACCTGAAGCTTCGTGGCGAGGGGAGGAAGTTGGAAAGGACGAATCAAATTCTGGGTTGCTGATTCCTAAACATTGGAATAGAGTAGGTACCTAGGTAGGTAGTTGACCTAGGATTGAATATGGTGCGGTTGTGATAGTTTGGGTTCCGGGGCCGTTGATGCTTGCGATATAATTATAACTTCGTATAATCCTTCCGTGTCGACCCACGATTTGAATGTCTATTGATCCTATTCGGCGCCCCAAAAGTGTGGCGCTTGCAATTCAACTACATACATACCTCTCGGGTCAAGCCGACCCCAACTCCCAAATTGGACAGCCATTTCCCCGTACTGCAAAGTGTCTAGCCACAGGTGAGCCACCCCATCGTAGCCATAATCCCATCCCTGACCATCCCATGCTCCTAGACAATATCGGAAAAGCCACAGCCTTGGGCAGATGTCACGTCTAGAACACATGGAATCCAACATCTCAAAAAAACCAACCCAGAATAAATCCAAAGCGACTCCGCCGGTACCATCAATCCGGAAGCTGATGGAGCCGGCATACAACCTTAGCGAGGTCAGCGCACTGTCCAAATGGTAACCATATTTTCTATCTTCGTGCTCCCCTGCAGTCCGGAGCCCATAGCTCACTAGCGATTGGAAAGATCCCGGAAGATCGTGACGAGGCTGAGGCTATGTGGCTGCTATCCCGATGACCCTAGGTAGCTACCTACGTTTTTCCCGATCACTTCGTGTCATCATCCTTGACATGGCCTGGTCAGACTCCTTAGCATGCGCGGGAACTGACGTGCTCCATCTACCCCTATGATATCTCCCCATCTCGGTCCCGCCACTTCGATATAACTGCCGGACTTGGCCCCTAGAGTGAGGGCATATCTCAGACACCGCCTCTCAGGACCTCCCCAATGCCACCCCTCCCGTTCGCCACCTCTATTCGCGTCTTTCTCACCCGCCGCTTAGCTCCTGCTTGCTCCTGCTTGCGTCTTCTAAACTGACAACTAGGACCCCACGGCCTAGTCTCACTTTTCTTGACGCTTCCCACCTCGGGAGCGGGCCGAAGGACGGCTGCGTCCATCGGACGGGATGGATCCAAGTGGGATTTCGCCTGTCTCTATGCTTGGGAGCTCTTTCTTTCACTCTGTGGTTCTTGTTTGTGACCATGCCTCTCAGCCTCGTGTGCGCTCCATCCGGTGCTCGAGGGATGGAATCCTCCCCTTCATGCCGGTCCATCGCCAGGAGACATCGGCCCCCTGACGACTGCTATGCGAGCATCGCAAGAGGTGATACGGACGAGGAAGCAGACAGTATAGAGTGGGGCGATGGGAAAGAATAAATACCTCTGCCTGGATATGTTCGGACTTCAGATCTCGCTTTTTAGAGCTAAGCATCAAAGGTTGGCGTAGTCTGTCGTGGTTGAAGCACCAGACC